>OX421972.1:11394627-11614627 GCA_949128135.1 Parasteatoda lunata
TAAAAAATAAATGTGCATCGGCCGGGAATCGAACCCGGGCCGCCCGCGTGGCAGGCGAGCATTCTACGACTGAACCACCGATGCTTGCTAACATGTAATAAATTATTTTCCCGTACATTGAGAACGTTAATCTGAATAAGGTTATTTCAAATTATTAACTGCAATGTCCTGGCTTTCAACTGCGATGTTATGTCTACTCTTCATATTCTTTACTCTATGGAGATTACTCCGGTTGCATACTGTTTAAAAAATCTCATTACAACTTTTCTCGTAAATAATAGAGAAAATATTTTGATCAGTTTAAAAATAAATGTGCATCGGCCGGGAATCGAACCCGAGCCGCCCGCGTAGCAGGCGAGCATTCTACCACTGAACCACCGATGCTTGCTAACATGTAATAAATTATTTTCCCGTACATTGAGAACGTTAATCTGAATCAGGTTATTTCAAATTATTAACTGCAATGTCCTGGCTTTCAACTGCGATGTTATGTCTACTCTTCATATTCTTTACTCTATGGAGATTACTCCGGTTGCATAGAGTTTAAAAAATCTCATTACAACTTTTCTCGTAAATAATAGAGAAAATATTTTTATCAGTTAAAAAATAAATGTGCATCGGCCGGGAATCGAACCCGAGCCGCCCGCGTAGCAGGCGAGCATTCTACCACTGAACCACCGATGCTTGCTAACATGTAATAAATTATTTTCCCGTACATTGAGAACGTTAATCTGAATCAGGTTATTTCAAATTATTAACTGCAATGTCCTGGCTTTCAACTGCGATGTTATGTCTACTCTTCATATTCTTTACTCTATGGAGATTACTCCGGTTGCATACTGTTTAAAAAATCTCATTACAACTTTTCTCGTAAATAATAGAGAAAATATTTTGATCAGTTAAAAAATAAATGTGCATCAGCCGGGAATCGAACCCGGGCCGCCCGCGTGGCAGGCGAGCATTCTACCACTGAACCACCGATGCTTGCTAACATGTAATAAATTATTTTCCCGTACATTGAGAACGTTAATCTGAATCAGGTTATTTCAAATTATTAACTGCAATGTCCTGGCTTTCAACTGCGATGTTATGACTACTCTTCATATTCTTTACTCTATGGAGATTACTCCGGTTGCATGCTGTTTAAAAAATCTCATTACAACTTTTCTCGTAAATAATAGAGAAAATATTTTGATCATATAAAAAATAAATGTGCATCGGCCGGGAATCGAACCCGGGCCGCCCGCGTGGCAGGCGAGCATTCTACCATTGAACCACCGATGCTTGCTAACATGTAATAAATTATTTTCCCGTACATTGAGAACTTTAATCTGAATCAGGTTATTTCAAGTTATTAACTGCAATGTCCTGGCTTTCAACTGCGATGATATGTCTACTCTTCATATTCTTTACTCTATGGAGATTACTCCGGTTGCATACTGTTTAAAAAATCTCATTACAACTTTTCTCGTAAATAATAGAGAAAATATTTTGATCAGTTAAAAAATAAATGTGCATCGGCCGGGAATCGAACCCGGGCCGCCCGCGTGGCAGGCGAGCATTCTACCACTGAACCACCGATGCTTGCTAACATGTAATAAATTATTTTCCCGTACATTGAGAACGTTAATCTGAATCAGGTTATTTCAAATTATTAACTGCAATGTCCTGGCTTTCAACTGCGATGTTATGTCTACTCTTCATATTCTTTACTCTATGGAGATTACTCCGGTTGCATACTGTTTAAAAAATCTCATTACAACTTTTCTCGTAAATAATAGAGAAAATATTTTGATCAGTTAAAAAATAAATGTGCATCGGCCGGGAATCGAACCCGGGCCGCCCGCGTGGCAGGCGAGCATTCTACGACTGAACCACCGATGCTTGCTAACATGTAATAAATTATTTTCCCGTACATTGAGAACGTTAATCTGAATCAGGTTATTTCAAATTATTAACTGCAATGTCCTGGCTTTCAACTGCGATGTTATGTCTACTCTTCATATTCTTTACTCTATGGAGATTACTCCGGTTGCATACTGTTTAAAAAATCTCATTACAACTTTTCTCGTAAATAATAGAGAAAATATTTTGATCAGTTTAAAAATAAATGTGCATCGGCCGGGAATCGAACCCGAGCCGCCCGCGTAGCAGGCGAGCATTCTACCACTGAACCACCGATGCTTGCTAACATGTAATAAATTATTTTCCCGTACATTGAGAACGTTAATCTGAATCAGGTTATTTCAAATTATTAACTGCAATGTCCTGGCTTTCAACTGCGATGTTATGTCTACTCTTCATATTCTTTACTCTATGGAGATTACTCCGGTTGCATAGAGTTTAAAAAATCTCATTACAACTTTTCTCGTAAATAATAGAGAAAATATTTTTATCAGTTAAAAAATAAATGTGCATCGGCCGGGAATCGAACCCGGGCCGCCCGCGTGGCAGGCGAGCATTCTACCACTGAACCACCGATGCTTGCTAACATGTAATAAATTATTTTCCCGTACATTGAGAACGTTAATCTGAATCAGGTTATTTCAAATTATTAACTGCAATGTCCTGGCTTTCAACTGCGATGTTATGTCTACTCTTCATATTCTTTACTCTATGGAGATTACTCCGGTTGCATACTGTTTAAAAAATCTCATTACAACTTTTCTCGTAAATAATAGAGAAAATATTTTGATCAGTTAAAAAATAAATGTGCATCAGCCGGGAATCGAACCCGGGCCGCCCGCGTGGCAGGCGAGCATTCTACCACTGAACCACCGATGCTTGCTAACATGAAATAAATTATTTTCCCGTACATTGAGAACGTTAATCTGAATCAGGTTATTTCAAATTATTAACTGCAATGTCCTGGCTTTCAACTGCGATGTTATGACTACTCTTCATATTCTTTACTCTATGGAGATTACTCCGGTTGCATGCTGTTTAAAAAATCTCATTACAACTTTTCTCGTAAATAATAGAGAAAATATTTTGATCATATAAAAAATAAATGTGCATCGGCCGGGAATCGAACCCGGGCCGCCCGCATGGCAGGCGAGCATTCTACCATTGAACCACCGATGCTTGCTAACATGTAATAAATTATTTTCCCGTACATTGAGAACGTTAATCTGAATCAGGTTATTTCAAATTATTAACTGCAATGTCCTGGCTTTCAACTGCGATGTTATGTCTACTCTTCATATTCTTTACTCTATGGAGATTACTCCGGTTGCATACTGTTTAAAAAATCTCATTACAACTTTTCTCGTAAATAATAGAGAAAATATTTTGATCAGTTAAAAAATAAATGTGCATCGGCCGGGAATCCAACCCGGGCCGCCCGTGTGGCAGGCGAGCATTCTACCACTGAACCACCGATGCTTGCTAACATGTAATAAATTATTTTCCCGTACATTGAGAACGTTAATCAGAATCAGGTTATTTCAAATTATTAACTGCAATGTCCTGGCTTTCAACTGCGATGTTATGTCTACTCTTCATATTCTTTACTCTATGGAGATTACTACGGTTACATACTGTTTAAAAAATCTCATTACAACTTTTCTCGTAAATAATAGAGAAAATATTTTGATCAGTTAAAAAATAAATGTGCATCGGCCGGGAATCGAACCCGGGCCGCCCGCGTGGCAGGCGAGCATTCTACCACTGAACCACCGATGCTTGCTAACATGTAATAAATTATTTTCCCGTACATTGAGAACGTTAATCTGAATCAGGTTATTTCAAATTATTAACTGCAATGTCCTGGCTTTCAACTGCGATGTTATGTCTACTCTTCATATTCTTTACTCTATGGAGATTACTCCGGTTGCATGCTGTTTAAAAAATCTCATTACAACTTTTCTCGTAAATAATAGAGAAAATATTTTGATCATATAAAAAATAAATGTGCGTCGGCCGGGAATCGAACCCGGGCCGCCCGCGTGGCAGGCGAGCATTCTACCACTGAACCACCGATGCTTGCTAACATGTAATAAATTATTTTCCCGTACATTGAGAACGTTAATCTGAATCAGGTTATTTCAAATTATTAACTGCAATGTCCTGGCTTTCAACTGCGATGTTATGTCTACTCTTCATATTCTTTACTCTATGGAGATTACTCCGGTTGCATACTGTTTAAAAAATCTCATTACAACTTTTCTCGTAAATAATAGAGAAAATATTTTGATCAGTTAAAAAATAAATGTGCATCGGCCGGGAATCGAACCCGGGCCGCCCGCGTGGCAGGCGAGCATTCTACCACTGAACCACCGATGCTTGCTAACATGTAATAAATTATTTTCCCGTACATTGAGAACGTTAATCTGAATCAGGTTATTTCAAATTATTAACTGCAATGTCCTGGCTTTCAACTGCGATGTTATGTCTACTCTTCATATTCTTTACTCTATGGAGATTACTCCGGTTGCATACTGTTTAAAAAATCTCATTACAACTTTTCTCGTAAATAATAGAGAAAATATTTTGATCAGTTAGAAAATAAATGTGCATCGGCCGGGAATCGAACCCGGGCCGCCCGCGTGGCAGGCGAGCATTCTACCACTGAACCACCGATGCTTGCTAACATGTAATAAATTATTTTCCCGTACATTGAGAACGTTAATCTGAATCAGGTTATTTCAAATTATTAACTGCAATGTCCTGGCTTTCAACTGCGATGTTATGTCTACTCTTCATATTCTTTACTCTATGGAGATTACTCCGGTTGCATACTGTTTAAAAAATCTCATTACAACTTTTCTCGTAAATAATAGAGAAAATATTTTGATCAGTTAAAAAATAAATGTGCATCGGCCGGGAATCGAACCCGGGCCGCCCGCGTGGCAGGCGAGCATTCTACGACTGAACCACCGATGCTTGCTAACATGTACTAAATTATTTTCCCGTACATTGAGAACGTTAATCTGAATCAGGTTATTTCAAATTATTAACTGCAATGTCCTGGCTTTCAACTGCGATGTTATGTCTACTCTTCATATTCTTTACTCTATGGAGATTACTCCGGTTGCATACTGTTTAAAAAATCTCATTACAACTTTTCTCGTAAATAATAGAGAAAATATTTTGATCAGTTTAAAAATAAATGTGCATCGGCCGGGAATCGAATCCGAGCCGCCCGCGTAGCAGGCGAGCATTCTACCACTGAACCACCGATGCTTGCTAACATGTAATAAATTATTTTCCCGTACACTGAGAACGTTAATCTGAATCAGGTTATTTCAAATTATTAACTGCAATGTCCTGGCTTTCAACTGCGATGTTATGTCTACTCTTCATATTCTTTACTCTATGGAGATTACTCTGGTTGCATAGAGTTTAAAAAATCTCATTACAACTTTTCTCGTAAATAATAGAGAAAATATTTTTATCAGTTAAAAAATAAATGTGCATCGGCCGGGAATCGAACCCGGGCCGCCCGCGTGGCAGGCGAGCATTCTACCACTGAACCACCGATGCTTGCTAACATGTAATAAATTATTTTCCCGTACATTGAGAACGTTAATCTGAATCAGGTTATTTCAAATTATTAACTGCAATGTCCTGGCTTTCAACTGCGATGTTATGTCTACTCTTCATATTCTTTACTCTATGGAGATTACTCCGGTTGCATACTGTTTAAAAAATCTCATTACAACTTTTCTCGTAAATAATAGAGAAAATATTTTGATCAGTTAAAAAATAAATGTGCATCAGCCGGGAATCGAACCCGGGCCGCCCGCGTGGCAGGCGAGCATTCTACCACTGAACCACCGATGCTTGCTAACATGTAATAAATTATTTTCCCGTACATTGAGAACGTTAATCTGAATCAGGTTATTTCAAATTATTAACTGCAATGTCCTGGCTTTCAACTGCGATGTTATGACTACTCTTCATATTCTTTACTCTATGGAGATTACTCCGGTTGCATGCTGTTTAAAAAATCTCATTACAACTTTTCTCGTAAATAATAGAGAAAATATTTTGATCATATAAAAAATAAATGTGCATCGGCCGGGAATCGAACCCGGGCCGCCCGCGTGGCAGGCGAGCATTCTACCATTGAACCACCGATGCTTGCTAACATGTAATAAATTATTTTCCCGTACATTGAGAACGTTAATCTGAATCAGGTTATTTCAAATTATTAACTGCAATGTCCTGGCTTTCAACTGCGATGTTATGTCTACTCTTCATATTCTTTACTCTATGGAGATTACTCCGGTTGCATACTGTTTAAAAAATCTCATTACAACTTTTCTCGTAAATAATAGAGAAAATATTTTGATCAGTTAAAAAATAAATGTGCATCGGCCGAGAATCCAACCCGGGCCGCCCGCGTGGCAGGCGAGCATTCTACCACTGAACCACCGATGCTTGCTAACATGTAATAAATTATTTTCCCGTACATTGAGAACGTTTATCTGAATCAGGTTATTTCAAATTATTAACTGCAATGTCCTGGCTTTCAACTGCGATGTTATGTCTACTCTTCATATTCTTTACTCTATGGAGATTACTCCGGTTGCATGCTGTTTAAAAAATCTCATTACAACTTTTCTCGTAAATAATAGAGAAAATATTTTGATCAGTTAAAAAATAAATGTGCATCGGCCGGGAATCGAACCCGGGCCGCCCGCGTGGCAGGCGAGCATTCTACCACTGAACCACCGATGCTTGCTAACATGTAATAAATTATTTTCCCCTACATTGAGAACGTTAATCTGAATCAGGTTATTTCAAATTATTAACTGCAATGTCCTGGCTTTCAACTGCGATGTTATGTCTACACTTCATATTCTTTACTCTATGGAGATTACTCCGGTTGCATGCTGTTTAAAAAATCTCATTACAACTTTTCTCGTAAATAATAGAGAAAATATTTTGATCAGTTAAAAAATAAATGTGCATCGGCCGGGAATCGATCCCGGGCCGCCCGCGTGGCAGGCGAGCATTCTACCACTGAACCACCGATGCTTGCTAACATGTAATAAATTATTTTCCCGTACATTGAGAACGTTAATCTGAATCAGGTTATTTCAAATTATTAACTGCAATGTCCTGGCTTTCAACTGCGATGTTATGTCTACTCTTCATATTCTTTACTCTATGGAGATTACTCCGGTTGCATGCTGTTTAAAAAATCTAATTACAACTTTTCTCGTAAATAATAGAGAAAATATTTTGATCAGTTAAAAAATAAATGTGCATCGGCCGGGAAACGAACCCGGGCCGCCCGCGTGGCAGGCGAGCATTCTACCACTGAACCACCGATGCTTGCTAACATGTAATAAATTATTTTCCCGTACATTGAGAACGTTAATCTGAATCAGGTTATTTCAAATTATTAACTGCAATGTCCTGGCTTTCAACTGCGATGTTATGTCTACTCTTCATATTCTTTACTCTATGGAGATTACTCCGGTTGCATGCTGTTTAAAAAATCTCATTACAACTTTTCTCGTAAATAATAGAGAAAATATTTTGATCAGTTAAAAAATAAATGTGCATCGGCCGGGAATCGAACCCGGGCCGCCCGCGTGGCAGGCGAGCATTCTACCACTGAACCACCGATGCTTGCTAACATGTAGTAAATTATTTTCCCGTACATTGAGAGCGTTAACCTGAATCAGGTTATTTTAAATTATTAACTGCTATCTCCAGGCTTTCAATTGCGATGTTATGCTTACTCTTCTTATTCTTTACTCTATGATATTTACTCCGGTTGCATACTGTTTAAAAAATTAGATTACAATTTTTCTCGTTAATAATAAGGAAATTATTTTGTTCAGTTAAAAAATAAATGTGCATCGGCCGGGAATCGAACCCGGGCCGCCCGCGTGGCAGGCGAGCATTCTACCACTGTACCACCGATGCTTGCCGACATGTAATAAATTATTTTTCCGTACATTGAGAACGTTAATCTGAATCAGGTTATTTCAAATTATTAACTGCAATGTCCTGGCTTTCAACTGCGATGTTATGACTACTCTTCATATTCTTTACTCTATGGAGATTACTCCGGTTGCATGCTGTTTAAAAAATCTCATTACAACTTTTCTCGTAAATAATAGAGAAAATATTTTGATCATATAAAAAATAAATGTGCATCGGCCGGGAATCGAACCCGGGCCGCCCGCGTGGCAGGCGAGCATTCTACCACTGAACCACCGATGCTTGCTAACATGTAATAAATTATTTTCCCGTACATTGAGAACGTTAATCTGAATCAGGTTATTTCAAATTATTAACTGCAATGTCCTGGCTTTCAACTGCGATGTTATGTCTACTCTTCATATTCTTTACTCTATGGAGATTACTACGGTTACATACTGTTTAAAAAATCTCATTACAACTTTTCTCGTAAATAATAGAGAAAATATTTTGATCAGTTAAAAAATAAATGTGCATCGGCCGGGAATCGAACCCGGGCTGCCCGCGTGGCAGGCGAGCATTCTACCACTGAACCACCGATGCTTGCTAACATGTAATAAATTATTTTCCCGTACATTGAGAACGTTAATCTGAATCAGGTTATTTCAAATTATTAACTGCAATGTCCTGGCTTTCAACTGCGATGTTATGTCTACTCTTCATATTCTTTACTCTATGGAGATTACTCCGGTTGCATACTGTTTAAAAAATCTCATTACAACTTTTCTCGTAAATAATAGAGAAAATATTTTGATCAGTTAAAAAATAAATGTGCATCGGCCGGGAATCGAACCCGGGCCGCCCGCGTGGCAGGCGAGCATTCTACGACTGAACCACCGATGCTTGCTAACATGTAATAAATTATTTTCCCGTACATTGAGAACGTTAATCTGAATCAGGTTATTTCAAATTATTAACTGCAATGTCCTGGCTTTCAACTGCGATGTTATGTCTACTCTTCATATTCTTTACTCTATGGAGATTACTCCGGTTGCATACTGTTTAAAAAATCTCATTACAACTTTTCTCGTAAATAATAGAGAAAATATTTTGATCAGTTTAAAAATAAATGTGCATCGGCCGGGAATCGAATCCGAGCCGCCCGCGTAGCAGGCGAGCATTCTACCACTGAACCACCGATGCTTGCTAACATGTAATAAATTATTTTCCCGTACACTGAGAACGTTAATCTGAATCAGGTTATTTCAAATTATTAACTGCAATGTCCTGGCTTTCAACTGCGATGTTATGTCTACTCTTCATATTCTTTACTCTATGGAGATTACTCTGGTTGCATAGAGTTTAAAAAATCTCATTACAACTTTTCTCGTAAATAATAGAGAAAATATTTTTATCAGTTAAAAAATAAATGTGCATCGGCCGGGAATCGAACCCGGGCCGCCCGCGTGGCAGGCGAGCATTCTACCACTGAACCACCGATGCTTGCTAACATGTAATAAATTATTTTCCCGTACATTGAGAACGTTAATCTGAATCAGGTTATTTCAAATTATTAACTGCAATGTCCTGGCTTTCAACTGCGATGTTATGTCTACTCTTCATATTCTTTACTCTATGGAGATTACTCCGGTTGCATACTGTTTAAAAAATCTCATTACAACTTTTCTCGTAAATAATAGAGAAAATATTTTGATCAGTTAAAAAATAAATGTGCATCAGCCGGGAATCGAACCCGGGCCGCCCGCGTGGCAGGCGAGCATTCTACCACTGAACCACCGATGCTTGCTAACATGTAATAAATTATTTTCCCGTACATTGAGAACGTTAATCTGAATCAGGTTATTTCAAATTATTAACTGCAATGTCCTGGCTTTCAACTGCGATGTTATGACTACTCTTCATATTCTTTACTCTATGGAGATTACTCCGGTTGCATGCTGTTTAAAAAATCTCATTACAACTTTTCTCGTAAATAATAGAGAAAATATTTTGATCATATAAAAAATAAATGTGCATCGGCCGGGAATCGAACCCGGGCCGCCCGCGTGGCAGGCGAGCATTCTACCATTGAACCACCGATGCTTGCTAACATGTAATAAATTATTTTCCCGTACATTGAGAACGTTAATCTGAATCAGGTTATTTCAAATTATTAACTGCAATGTCCTGGCTTTCAACTGCGATGTTATGTCTACTCTTCATATTCTTTACTCTATGGAGATTACTCCGGTTGCATACTGTTTAAAAAATCTCATTACAACTTTTCTCGTAAATAATAGAGAAAATATTTTGATCAGTTAAAAAATAAATGTGCATCGGCCGAGAATCCAACCCGGGCCGCCCGCGTGGCAGGCGAGCATTCTACCACTGAACCACCGATGCTTGCTAACATGTAATAAATTATTTTCCCGTACATTGAGAACGTTTATCTGAATCAGGTTATTTCAAATTATTAACTGCAATGTCCTGGCTTTCAACTGCGATGTTATGTCTACTCTTCATATTCTTTACTCTATGGAGATTACTCCGGTTGCATGCTGTTTAAAAAATCTCATTACAACTTTTCTCGTAAATAATAGAGAAAATATTTTGATCAGTTAAAAAATAAATGTGCATCGGCCGGGAATCGAACCCGGGCCGCCCGCGTGGCAGGCGAGCATTCTACCACTGAACCACCGATGCTTGCTAACATGTAATAAATTATTTTCCCCTACATTGAGAACGTTAATCTGAATCAGGTTATTTCAAATTATTAACTGCAATGTCCTGGCTTTCAACTGCGATGTTATGTCTACACTTCATATTCTTTACTCTATGGAGATTACTCCGGTTGCATGCTGTTTAAAAAATCTCATTACAACTTTTCTCGTAAATAATAGAGAAAATATTTTGATCAGTTAAAAAATAAATGTGCATCGGCCGGGAATCGATCCCGGGCCGCCCGCGTGGCAGGCGAGCATTCTACCACTGAACCACCGATGCTTGCTAACATGTAATAAATTATTTTCCCGTACATTGAGAACGTTAATCTGAATCAGGTTATTTCAAATTATTAACTGCAATGTCCTGGCTTTCAACTGCGATGTTATGTCTACTCTTCATATTCTTTACTCTATGGAGATTACTCCGGTTGCATGCTGTTTAAAAAATCTAATTACAACTTTTCTCGTAAATAATAGAGAAAATATTTTGATCAGTTAAAAAATAAATGTGCATCGGCCGGGAAACGAACCCGGGCCGCCCGCGTGGCAGGCGAGCATTCTACCACTGAACCACCGATGCTTGCTAACATGTAATAAATTATTTTCCCGTACATTGAGAACGTTAATCTGAATCAGGTTATTTCAAATTATTAACTGCAATGTCCTGGCTTTCAACTGCGATGTTATGTCTACTCTTCATATTCTTTACTCTATGGAGATTACTCCGGTTGCATGCTGTTTAAAAAATCTCATTACAACTTTTCTCGTAAATAATAGAGAAAATATTTTGATCAGTTAAAAAATAAATGTGCATCGGCCGGGAATCGAACCCGGGCCGCCCGCGTGGCAGGCGAGCATTCTACCACTGAACCACCGATGCTTGCTAACATGTAGTAAATTATTTTCCCGTACATTGAGAGCGTTAACCTGAATCAGGTTATTTTAAATTATTAACTGCTATCTCCAGGCTTTCAATTGCGATGTTATGCTTACTCTTCTTATTCTTTACTCTATGATATTTACTCCGGTTGCATACTGTTTAAAAAATTAGATTACAATTTTTCTCGTTAATAATAAGGAAATTATTTTGTTCAGTTAAAAAATAAATGTGCATCGGCCGGGAATCGAACCCGGGCCGCCCGCGTGGCAGGCGAGCATTCTACCACTGAACCACCGATGCTTGCCGACATGTAATAAATTATTTTTCCGTACATTGAGAACGTTAATCTGAATCAGGTTATTTCAAATTATTAACTGCAATGTCCTGGCTTTCAACTGCGATGTTATGACTACTCTTCATATTCTTTACTCTATGGAGATTACTCCGGTTGCATGCTGTTTAAAAAATCTCATTACAACTTTTCTCGTAAATAATAGAGAAAATATTTTGATCATATAAAAAATAAATGTGCATCGGCCGGGAATCGAACCCGGGCCGCCCGCGTGGCAGGCGAGCATTCTACCACTGAACCACCGATGCTTGCTAACATGTAATAAATTATTTTCCCGTACATTGAGAACGTTAATCTGAATCAGGTTATTTCAAATTATTAACTGCAATGTCCTGGCTTTCAACTGCGATGTTATGTCTACTCTTCATATTCTTTACTCTATGGAGATTACTACGGTTACATACTGTTTAAAAAATCTCATTACAACTTTTCTCGTAAATAATAGAGAAAATATTTTGATCAGTTAAAAAATAAATGTGCATCGGCAGGGAATCGAACCCGGGCTGCCCGCGTGGCAGGCGAGCATTCTACCACTGAACCACCGATGCTTGCTAACATGTAATAAATTATTTTCCCGTACATTGAGAACGTTAATCTGAATCAGGTTATTTCAAATTATTAACTGCAATGTCCTGGCTTTCAACTGCGATGTTATGTCTACTCTTCATATTCTTTACTCTATGGAGATTACTCCGGTTGCATGCTGTTTAAAAAATCTCATTACAACTTTTCTCGTAAATAATAGAGAAAATATTTTGATCATATAAAAAATAAATGTGCGTCGGCCGGGAATCGAACCCGGGCCGCCCGCGTGGCAGGCGAGCATTCTACCACTGAACCACCGATGCTTGCTAACATGTAATAAATTATTTTCCCGTACATTGAGAACGTTAATCTGAATCAGGTTATTTCAAATTATTAACTGCAATGTCCTGGCTTTCAACTGCGATGTTATGTCTACTCTTCATATTCTTTACTCTATGGAGATTACTCCGGTTGCATACTGTTTAAAAAATCTCATTACAACTTTTCTCGTAAATAATAGAGAAAATATTTTGATCAGTTAAAAAATAAATGTGCATCGGCCGGGAATCGAACCCGGGCCGCCCGCGTGGCAGGCGAGCATTCTACCACTGAACCACCGATGCTTGCTAACATGTAATAAATTATTTTCCCGTACATTGAGAACGTTAATCTGAATCAGGTTATTTCAAATTATTAACTGCAATGTCCTGGCTTTCAACTGCGATGTTATGTCTACTCTTCATATTCTTTACTCTATGGAGATTACTCCGGTTGCATACTGTTTAAAAAATCTCATTACAACTTTTCTCGTAAATAATAGAGAAAATATTTTGATCAGTTAGAAAATAAATGTGCATCGGCCGGGAATCGAACCCGGGCCGCCCGCGTGGCAGGCGAGCATTCTACCACTGAACCACCGATGCTTGCTAACATGTAATAAATTATTTTCCCGTACATTGAGAACGTTAATCTGAATCAGGTTATTTCAAATTATTAACTGCAATGTCCTGGCTTTCAACTGCGATGTTATGTCTACTCTTCATATTCTTTACTCTATGGAGATTACTCCGGTTGCATACTGTTTAAAAAATCTCATTACAACTTTTCTCGTAAATAATAGAGAAAATATTTTGATCAGTTAAAAAATAAATGTGCATCGGCCGGGAATCGAACCCGGGCCGCCCGCGTGGCAGGCGAGCATTCTACGACTGAACCACCGATGCTTGCTAACATGTAATAAATTATTTTCCCGTACATTGAGAACGTTAATCTGAATCAGGTTATTTCAAATTATTAACTGCAATGTCCTGGCTTTCAACTGCGATGTTATGTCTACTCTTCATATTCTTTACTCTATGGAGATTACTCCGGTTGCATACTGTTTAAAAAATCTCATTACAACTTTTCTCGTAAATAATAGAGAAAATATTTTGATCAGTTTAAAAATAAATGTGCATCGGCCGGGAATCGAATCCGAGCCGCCCGCGTAGCAGGCGAGCATTCTACCACTGAACCACCGATGCTTGCTAACATGTAATAAATTATTTTCCCGTACACTGAGAACGTTAATCTGAATCAGGTTATTTCAAATTATTAACTGCAATGTCCTGGCTTTCAACTGCGATGTTATGTCTACTCTTCATATTCTTTACTCTATGGAGATTACTCCGGTTGCATAGAGTTTAAAAAATCTCATTACAACTTTTCTCGTAAATAATAGAGAAAATATTTTTATCAGTTAAAAAATAAATGTGCATCGGCCGGGAATCGAACCCGGGCCGCCCGCGTGGCAGGCGAGCATTCTACCACTGAACCACCGATGCTTGCTAACATGTAATAAATTATTTTCCCGTACATTGAGAACGTTAATCTGAATCAGGTTATTTCAAATTATTAACTGCAATGTCCTGGCTTTCAACTGCGATGTTATGTCTACTCTTCATATTCTTTACTCTATGGAGATTACTCCGGTTGCATACTGTTTAAAAAATCTCATTACAACTTTTCTCGTAAATAATAGAGAAAATATTTTGATCAGTTAAAAAATAAATGTGCATCAGCCGGGAATCGAACCCGGGCCGCCCGCGTGGCAGGCGAGCATTCTACCACTGAACCACCGATGCTTGCTAACATGTAATAAATTATTTTCCCGTACATTGAGAACGTTAATCTGAATCAGGTTATTTCAAATTATTAACTGCAATGTCCTGGCTTTCAACTGCGATGTTATGACTACTCTTCATATTCTTTACTCTATGGAGATTACTCCGGTTGCATGCTGTTTAAAAAATCTCATTACAACTTTTCTCGTAAATAATAGAGAAAATATTTTGATCATATAAAAAATAAATGTGCATCGGCCGGGAATCGAACCCGGGCCGCCCGCGTGGCAGGCGAGCATTCTACCATTGAACCACCGATGCTTGCTAACATGTAATAAATTATTTTCCCGTACATTGAGAACGTTAATCTGAATCAGGTTATTTCAAATTATTAACTGCAATGTCCTGGCTTTCAACTGCGATGTTATGTCTACTCTTCATATTCTTTACTCTATGGAGATTACTCCGGTTGCATACTGTTTAAAAAATCTCATTACAACTTTTCTCGTAAATAATAGAGAAAATATTTTGATCAGTTAAAAAATAAATGTGCATCGGCCGAGAATCCAACCCGGGCCGCCCGCGTGGCAGGCGAGCATTCTACCACTGAACCACCGATGCTTGCTAACATGTAATAAATTATTTTCCCGTACATTGAGAACGTTTATCTGAATCAGGTTATTTCAAATTATTAACTGCAATGTCCTGGCTTTCAACTGCGATGTTATGTCTACTCTTCATATTCTTTACTCTATGGAGATTACTCCGGTTGCATGCTGTTTAAAAAATCTCATTACAACTTTTCTCGTAAATAATAGAGAAAATATTTTGATCAGTTAAAAAATAAATGTGCATCGGCCGGGAATCGAACCCGGGCCGCCCGCGTGGCAGGCGAGCATTCTACCACTGAACCACCGATGCTTGCTAACATGTAATAAATTATTTTCCCCTACATTGAGAACGTTAATCTGAATCAGGTTATTTCAAATTATTAACAGCAATGTCCTGGCTTTTAACTGCGATGTTATGTCTACACTTCATATTCTTTACTCTATGGAGATTACTCCGGTTGCATGCTGTTTAAAAAATCTCATTACAACTTTTCTCGTAAATAATAGAGAAAATATTTTGATCAGTTAAAAAATAAATGTGCATCGGCCGGGAATCGATCCCGGGCCGCCCGCGTGGCAGGCGAGCATTCTACCACTGAACCACCGATGCTTGCTAACATGTAATAAATTATTTTCCCGTATATTGAGAACGTTAATCTGAATCAGGTTATTTCAAATTATTAACTGCAATGTCCTGGCTTTCAACTGCGATGTTATGTCTACTCTTCATATTCTTTACTCTATGGAGATTACTCCGGTTGCATGCTGTTTAAAAAATCTAATTACAACTTTTCTCGTAAATAATAGAGAAAATATTTTGATCAGTTAAAAAATAAATGTGCATCGGCCGGGAAACGAACCCGGGCCGCCCGCGTGGCAGGCGAGCATTCTACCACTGAACCACCGATGCTTGCTAACATGTAATAAATTATTTTCCCGTACATTGAGAACGTTAATCTGAATCAGGTTATTTCAAATTATTAACTGCAATGTCCTGGCTTTCAACTGCGATGTTATGTCTACTCTTCATATTCTTTACTCTATGGAGATTACTCCGGTTGCATGCTGTTTAAAAAATCTCATTACAACTTTTCTCGTAAATAATAGAGAAAATATTTTGATCAGTTAAAAAATAAATGTGCATCGGCCGGGAATCGAACCCGGGCCGCCCGCGTGGCAGGCGAGCATTCTACCACTGAACCACCGATGCTTGCTAACATGTAGTAAATTATTTTCCCGTACATTGAGAGCGTTAACCTGAATCAGGTTATTTTAAATTATTAACTGCTATCTCCAGGCTTTCAATTGCGATGTTATGCTTACTCTTCTTATTCTTTACTCTATGATATTTACTCCGGTTGCATACTGTTTAAAAAATTAGATTACAATTTTTCTCGTTAATAATAAGGAAATTATTTTGTTCAGTTAAAAAATAAATGTGCATCGGCCGGGAATCGAACCCGGGCCGCCCGCGTGGCAGGCGAGCATTCTACCACTGAACCACCGATGCTTGCCGACATGTAATAAATTATTTTTCCGTACATTGAGAACGTTAATCTGAATCAGGTTATTTCAAATTATTAACTGCAATGTCCTGGCTTTCAACTGCGATGTTATGACTACTCTTCATATTCTTTACTCTATGGAGATTACTCCGGTTGCATGCTGTTTAAAAAATCTCATTACAACTTTTCTCGTAAATAATAGAGAAAATATTTTGATCATATAAAAAATAAATGTGCATCGGCCGGGAATCGAACCCGGGCCGCCCGCGTGGCAGGCGAGCATTCTACCACTGAACCACCGATGCTTGCTAACATGTAATAAATTATTTTCCCGTACATTGAGAACGTTAATCTGAATCAGGTTATTTCAAATTATTAACTGCAATGTCCTGGCTTTCAACTGCGATGTTATGTCTACTCTTCATATTCTTTACTCTATGGAGATTACTCCGGTTGCATACTGTTTAAAAAATCTCATTACAACTTTTCTCGTAAATAATAGAGAAAATATTTTGATCAGTTAAAAAATAAATGTGCATCGGCCGGGAATCGAACCCGGGCCGCCTGCGTGGCAGGCGAGCATTCTACCACTGAACCACCGATGCTTGCTAACATGTAATAAATTATTTTCCCGTACATTGAGAACGTTTATCTGAATCAGGTTATTTCAAATTATTAACTGCAATGTCCTGGCTTTCAACTGCGATGTTATGTCTACTCTTCATATTCTTTACTCTATGGAGATTACTCCGGTTGCATACTGTTTAAAAAATCTCATTACAACTTTTCTCGTAAATAATAGAGAAAATATTTTGATCAGTTAAAAAATAAATGTGCATCGGCCGGGAATCCAACCCGGGCCGCCCGCGTGGCAGGCGAGCATTCTACCACTGAACCACCGATGCTTGCTAACATGTAATAAATTATTTTCCCGTACATTGAGAACGTTTATCTGAATCAGGTTATTTCAAATTATTAACTGCAATGTCCTGGCTTTCAACTGCGATGTTATGTCTACTCTTCATATTCTTTACTCTATGGAGATTACTCCGGTTGCATGCTGTTTAAAAAATCTCATTACAACTTTTCTCGTAAATAATAGAGAAAATATTTTGATCAGTTAAAAAATAAATGTGCATCGGCCGGGAATCGAACCCGGGCCGCCCGCGTGGCAGGCGAGCATTCTACCACTGAACCACCGATGCTTGCTAACATGTAATAAATTATTTTCCCCTACATTGAGAACGTTAATCTGAATCAGGTTATTTCAAATTATTAACTGCAATGTCCTGGCTTTCAACTGCGATGTTATGTCTACACTTCATATTCTTTACTCTATGGAGATTACTCCGGTTGCATGCTGTTTAAAAAATCTCATTACAACTTTTCTCGTAAATAATAGAGAAAATATTTTGATCAGTTAAAAAATAAATGTGCATCGGCCGGGAATCGATCCCGGGCCGCCCGCGTGGCAGGCGAGCATTCTACCACTGAACCACCGATGCTTGCTAACATGTAATAAATTATTTTCCCGTACATTGAGAACGTTAATCTGAATCAGGTTATTTCAAATTATTAACTGCAATGTCCTGGCTTTCAACTGCGATGTTATGTCTACTCTTCATATTCTTTACTCTATGGAGATTATTCCGGTTGCATGCTGTTTAAAAAATCTAATTACAACTTTTCTCGTAAATAATAGAGAAAATATTTTGATCAGTTAAAAAATAAATGTGCATCGGCCGGGAAACGAACCCGGGCCGCCCGCGTGGCAGGCGAGCATTCTACCACTGAACCACCGATGCTTGCTAACATGTAATAAATTATTTTCCCGTACATTGAGAACGTTAATCTGAATCAGGTTATTTCAAATTATTAACTGCAATGTCCTGGCTTTCAACTGCGATGTTATGTCTACTCTTCATATTCTTTACTCTATGGAGATTACTCCGGTTGCATGCTGTTTAAAAAATCTCATTACAATTTTTCTCGTAAATAATAGAGAAAATATTTTGATCAGTTAAAAAATAAATGTGCATCGGCCGGGAATCGAACCCGGGTCGCCCGCGTGGCAGGCGAGCATTCTACGACTGAACCACCGATGCTTGCTAACATGTAGTAAATTATTTTCCCGTACATTGAGAGCGTTAACCTGAATCAGGTTATTTTAAATTATTAACTGCTATCTCCAGGCTTTCAATTGCGATGTTATGCTTACTCTTCTTATTCTTTACTCTATGATATTTACTCCGGTTGCATACTGTTTAAAAAATTAGATTACAATTTTTCTCGTTAATAATAAGGAAATTATTTTGTTCAGTTAAAAAATAAATGTGCATCGGCCGGGAATCGAACCCGGGCCGCCCGCGTGGCAGGCGAGCATTCTACCACTGAACCACCGATGCTTGCCGACATGTAATAAATTATTTTTCCGTACATTGAGAACGTTAATCTGAATCAGGTTATTTCAAATTATTAACTGCAATGTCCTGGCTTTCAACTGCGATGTTATGACTGCTCTTCATATTCTTTACTCTATGGAGATTACTCCGGTTGCATGCTGTTTAAAAAATCTCATTACAACTTTTCTCGTAAATAATAGAGAAAATATTTTGATCATATAAAAAATAAATGTGCATCGGCCGGGAATCGAACCCGGGCCGCCCGCGTGGCAGGCGAGCATTCTACCACTGAACCACCGATGCTTGCTAACATGTAATAAATTATTTTCCCGTACATTGAGAACGTTAATCTGAATCAGGTTATTTCAAATTATTAACTGCAATGTCCTGGCTTTCAACTGCGATGTTATGTCTACTCTTCATATTCTTTACTCTATGGAGATTACTCCGGTTGCATACTGTTTAAAAAATCTCATTACAACTTTTCTCGTAAATAATAGAGAAAATATTTTGATCAGTTAAAAAATAAATGTGCATCGGCCGGGAATCCAACCCGGGCCGCCCGTGTGGCAGGCGAGCATTCTACCACTGAACCACCGATGCTTGCTAACATGTAATAAATTATTTTCCCGTACATTGAGAACGTTAATCTGAATCAGGTTATTTCAAATTATTAACTGTAATGTCCTGGCTTTCAACTGCGATGTTATGTCTACTCTTCATATTCTTTACTCTATGGAGATTACTCCGGTTGCATACTGTTTAAAAAATCTCATTACAACTTTTCTCGTAAATAATAGAGAAAATATTTTGATCAGTTAAAAAATAAATGTGCATCGGCCGGGAATCGAACCCGGGCCGCCCGCGTGGCAGGCGAGCATTCTACCACTGAACCACCGATGCTTGCTAACATGTAATAAATTATTTTCCCGTACATTGAGAACGTTAATCTGAATCAGGTTATTTCAAATTATTAACTGCAATGTCCTGGCTTTCAACTGCGATGTTATGTCTACTCTTCATATTCTTTACTCTATGGAGATTACTCCGGTTGCATACTGTTTAAAAAATCTCATTACAACTTTTCTCGTAAATAATAGAGAAAATATTTTGATCAGTTAAAAAATAAATGTGCATCGGCCGGGAATCGAACCCGGGCCGCCCGCGTGGCAGGCGAGCATTCTACCACTGAACCACCGATGCTTGCTAACATGTAATAAATTATTTTCCCGTACATTGAGAACGTTAATCTGAATCAGGTTATTTCAAATTATTAACTGCAATGTCCTGGCTTTCAACTGCGATGTTATGTCTACTCTTCATATTCTTTACTCTATGGAGATTACTCCGGTTGCATACTGTTTAAAAAATCTCATTACAACTTTTCTCGTAAATAATAGAGAAAATATTTTGATCAGTTAAAAAATAAATGTGCATCGGCCGGGAATCGAACCCGGGCCGCCCGCGTGGCAGGCGAGCATTCTACCACTGAACCACCGATGCTTGCTAACATGTAATAAATTATTTTCCCGTACATTGAGAACGTTAATCTGAATCAGGTTATTTCAAATTATTAACTGCAATGTCCTGGCTTTCAACTGCGATGTTATGTCTACTCTTCATATTCTTTACTCTATGGAGATTACTCCGGTTGCATACTGTTTAAAAAATCTCATTACAACTTTTCTCGTAAATAATAGAGAAAATATTTTGATCAGTTAAAAAATAAATGTGCATCGGCCGGGAATCGAACCCGGGCCGCCCGCGTGGCAGGCGAGCATTCTACCACTGAACCACCGATGCTTGCCGACATGTAATAAATTATTTTTCCGTACATTGAGAGCGTTAACCTGAATCAGGTTATTTTGAATTATTAACTGCAATCTCCTGGCTTTCAATTGCGATGTTATGCCTATTCTTCTTATTCTTTACTCTATGATATTTACTCCGGTTGCATAATGTTTAAAAAATCTCATTACAACTTTTCTCGTAAATAATAAAGAAAATATTTTGATCAGTTAAAAAATAAATGTGCGTCGGCCGGGAATCGATAACGAGTAAAATAGCTATTATGGAACGAAAGTTTTGTTCCTTCTCCTGACTAAAACTTTTTTGTACGATATTTTTTTAATTACGACCTCCTCTTTTCCATATTTTAAGCTGAAAAAATTCAAACCCCTCCCATCAAAAAAAAATTCAAATTAATATTGAGAAAATTTGCTTTTGTGTCCGGGCTGAATTTAATGATATTTCTGACAAAAACCTAAAATTAATTCTTTTTACCCATAACTTTGAGAGAAGTATAACCCTAATTTGATTGGAAGTCGTTTAAATATTGAAATGTGTGATTGTTTATTTGCATTTAGATTCGGGTGAATTCTGTGAATCCTACTGTTATTCATACCAGAATGACAGAAAAGCAAGGTTTATTCGATCCAAATAATGAGTTCGCAAACCGCATGAAGGAGAGAACACCTCTGAGAAGATTTGCTGGTAAGTCATTCTACAATTATTGACTTTTAAAACAGACCACACACAGAAGAGGCAAGCATTTAAGTATGAGGCATGCGAGAGGCAGAATCCAATGCTTTTGCAATTGCATGCGCAGATCTCCTCAGTGCATCTGCATAGGAATTTAACACACCTCTTTTTTACAGCTTGCATCTTCAGTGTGTTGCCTGCTTAACTGTCAAAATTTCT
This sequence comes from Parasteatoda lunata, assembly GCA_949128135.1. Taxonomy (NCBI): domain Eukaryota; kingdom Metazoa; phylum Arthropoda; class Arachnida; order Araneae; family Theridiidae; genus Parasteatoda; species Parasteatoda lunata. The sequence goes on from OX421972.1 coordinate 11,416,309, forward strand.
TTTAACAGCCAGATAACTCTTGTAAATTCACAAATTTAAACGAATGCAGTGCATTTAATTTCCAAAATATTTTGTTTAATTTCCTCAAGTTTTTAAAATAGATTTTTCACGAAATTAAAATATTAAAGTTTACAAGAAATTTCTTAAATGTTATAGACATCATTGATTGTACTGTCCAGCAACTACGTCAGATTGTCTAAGATCGGAAAAGAGAGAAGTCAGCATGCGTGATGGCAAGAGACTCTTCTGCTTAAACTTCAAACTGACGAAACCATCACTTTTTTTTAATTGTTCGCGTCTTAACACTCACACTTTTGGTATTTAAATATCTTTCCGACCAACAGTTTTACAAAAAATACAAACTTCGTCAGATTGTTGTCAGCTGTTTAACTCCAAATGCTCGGGTAATAGTCTTTTTCGACAACGAGGGATTATCATTTAGTAACTTCCTTATTTAAGATTTTTGAAACTTAATGACTTAGCAAAACAAATCGATGTTGCATAGTTAAACAAATTGAAAATAAATCTAGATTCTGCCTCAAGAAAACTCAATTTTTTTAAAAATTTGTTTAGAATTTTTTTTCTCCATTTAACTGTCTGAATGAATTGATCATAAAAACACTGTTCTCCGTAGAACACCGAAAGCAAACATCACTTTCTGCGGTCAGTAAACGTATGAGTGATAACTTTAATCAGCCTATAAGCAAGGGCTGAGGGTACACGGTAGCGCTCCTTATTAAACTGATCTACCGTAAAGTGCTCGACTTCGCGTACTGGTCGTTAGGCTATCAAAGCGGAAGAGCCATCCCTTTCACAGAGAATCTAAATTGTAATTCGCATGTCTTCGGATCATCCTCTGCGATGTTTCTCAGATCGAAAATAGCCCATTGTGCAGCTCTAGTGCAACGTTAATAAAGTTCCTAACCTACCTCATCCACTAAACTCTTCAATTTTCAAGGGATATTTTAAGGCATTTTTCAAGTCATGAATATTCTTCGTTAAATGTCAAATTCTTAACATTTTATTTCTAATGTGATGCTACTACTTTTCATTTTTGTTTCATTTAAAGTATAGTGTTTTATAATCAATAATATAACGTTTCTTATTCTTTCTGAATTGTTTAGAGGTGTCTGATGTCATAAAGCCTGTTATTTTCCTTCTGAGTGATAATGCGTCAATGATAACAGGAGTCTGTCTACCCATAGATGGTGGATTAGGAGTTTGCTTCACCTGATTTTATTGAAAACCCATTATTCTTTGTAAAGGGCAATGTTGAGTACAGCGCGCAAAATGAAAATTGTTATATCGTTAATAACTTTTAATCTAATTGTCAACTTTTTATGCACTAATCAGTAGAGGAGAATACGCAAATGAAATAATGTGAAAATAAATGCTATAAAACCAGATTTAGTAACGTGTTTACCTAAATAACTATGCTTTTTTTTTTTTTTTTTTTGACGGATTTATATTTTGAAATTGCCGCATTCTGGAAATTATGTTCACCCTTTATTTAAGTTAGTAAACCAACCAATAGCTTTGATCTGCTAATTTTAAATTTATTTCGTGCCTCATATTCTTCCATAAATATGGTTCTAATTTCATAAACCAAAAGTTATTTGTCTCAATCTTTAGCAGTTAACTACCCGAATAAAATTTGCGCACAATATAATTTGTTTAAAAATAATTATTTATTTTAATTATTTTCTCAAAGCTTTTAATTGTAAGGTATGACCATTTTTGCATTCAATTAAATGAAAGAAATTTAAAAGAAAAATTCTGTAATTCAAACAAAATTAGTTGCATTGTTTTTAAAAAATAAAAACTTAAAATTAAAACAAGTTAAATTTATATAAGACGCCCGGTGGCTGAGCGGTAGCGCTTCGCGCTGTCCTGCCACAGGTCCCTGGTTCGATCCTCGGGCCGGGCAAGGTTGGCCTTTTACCCCTTCAGTGGGTCGATAATTGAGTACCAAGCATGCTTGGGAACTAAACACTGGGTGTTCCGCGTTCGGCTGACCACCTGACTGGAACATCTGCTCCTGCACCCCAGAGCCCAAGGTCAAGAAAACTGAGATGGGCACAGTTGGCCTTGACCCTCTATGGGCTGTCGCGCAGCTGAGTTTAGTTTAAATTTATATAATTCTGAAATTATTCTACTGGTATCATTCAAGTTTTTGATGTTTCAAGTTTTTTGTGTTTTAAGATCGGAAAATTGGATAGCTTTTAGTATTTCAAAAAATAGATACTTTGTAATTAAATTTTTATGCTAAATAATAACAATAAAAGGCATAAATTAATAAAAGTAATCTTTTGCAAAACGATTTTAGAACTATGTTTAAAGATATTTTTGAATTCGCATGATTCGATCCACTCATATAGCAAATTATACAAAAATTATAATTACAATAATCTTGATATATAACCTTTTCTTGTAGGGAAATTATCTTTTGTTAAATAATTTTTAGATGCAGGATTTATTTGAATATTTTAATCGTGCAATTTGACCCAAAGATATAGTGATCTTGGCAAAGAGTGAATAGTTTTTTTGAGGGCCCAAACCTTAAAATCAACTCATGACTAAATAGTTCAGACTCCATCTACATTCGTAAGTAGGCTAATGCATTAACTGCAAAGAATGGCTAATTAAACCTATGGAAGCCTATTAATATCCTACATACAGATAGTAGAAATTCAAAACCAATGGAAAAAATAATACTGTTTCTGGCAAGGCAAGAATTAGTATCTTATTTTGAAAAATAAATTATTACCCTCATTACTAATTAGATGGTCATAAATGGGATTCTCACTTCTTAAAATAGTGCTCTTCAGCGCATGAAAATCCAAATCTCTTGGTCAAAAGTTTTTCATGGTATAGAGTTTTTTATTTTGTGCAGTACTCATAATGCTCTCATCATTGAAGAATACCAAGATTTTGCATTTAAAATTGTTCCTTTGAAGCATTATTTAGATACAGCTTCATTCAATTGATAAAGAATCATTTCTAGATCTTTAACAATATTGTTTTGTGTATTTCTCATTCGATAAAATAGATTTTGATTACTGAATCATTTTAATCATTTTTTGCTGTCTATTTTTTAATGAAATGATATATAGCTCAGTTACTAATCCTTTTAGACATAAATTTCAACTTATTTATCACTTGTAAAGTTTAAAAAAAAGTGTTTAAATGACACTTTGCTGTGTAGTTGTACAACTTATTACTTTTAAGAAAGTTTAAAAGGTTTTTTAAACTCGATGTATTCTTAAAAAGTTTCATAATAAAATATTTCAGATACTAGAACATCACACTATTTATCAATTACTATATAAATAATAAAATTATTGTACCATTACGTTTGTAGTTTATTTATAGTACATTTTATTCATAAATACAATTTTATTTATTAATTTTTAATTAAAAAGAGTTAACATCACAATGTTCTGCTTTTAAATCCTCTATTAAATTCAAATCACTTTGCTCTTTATTTAAATTGAAAAGTTTTTAAACACAGTGTTGCACTATAATATAATTTTTTCACGAAACGAGTCAAATATAAATGTATATCACATGTTATCACTTATTGTGTTATGAACAAAATTTTAATGCATTTCATAATTTATTTACAAAACTTTTTATATAAAATTTTTCCTACACAGGGAAAAAAGTTCTGGTAAAACTTTCGTCAGATATTTATGGTGGGGGAAAAAAAAACCATATTTCTCGTACAAACTGTATTTAAACCATTCAGTTGAAAATTTTTCAGTTCATATGGAAACTGTTTTCACTAAATTCTTGTTTTTGAAATTGCAGTTCTGATGCCAGGCAAAAATTGAAAACAAATTTAACCGAATAAATAATTTTTATGTCATGCTCTAATGTATCATAATAAAATCACCAAATTTTATCACATATATTATAACAATAAACAATAATTATAAACAATATTTTATCGTAAATTTTACCAAAATCGTTACCAAGCGCTTCGGAAAAAATTACCGAGCTTTTGGTGTTTCAATAGAGCTAGAAATATGGTAAATTGTACTAAATTCTGATATGTTTGGCCATATTTTTTCTCATTATATTTACTTAATACATAAGTAAAAAGAGTGTCCATACACTTAATGCGTTCGTATACTTAAAATCTTTATACTCTGTACGTAAAACTATATGCATTACAAATAATTAAATTACAGTCTATTTGCCTTTTTTTCTGCAATTTTATTTCTTCATTGAAAATTATAAAAATTTTAAACTCAGTATAGTATATTATATTTTACTAGTAAACTGATTATGAAGTTAATTTATTGCTTGATCAACCCCTTATCTTCTAAATAAACTGTTTTGTCGTGTTGAACGAACAGCACTCATAAGAAAGATTGTAAAATGAGATTTTACTTTTACACTCTAAAATAATAAAATTTTTCATTATTAAATAATAAATTATTTAATTTTTGACCACGTCGTGTTTACTAAACTCCGAAGACTTAATTTTAGATAAACTTTTTTATCTAAATTTCTATCAAAATTTAAACTATTACTATGTCGGATACTAATGTTCTAAATAAATGCTTAGGAGAAAATAACTTTTGTATTAATTTCCAACATTTAAGAAAATGAAAATGGTACTTTTAAGTACTGTCTGTAAATAAAGGGTTGAAAAAAATTTTTTTTAATCACAATGTATTTTTACGAATGTTAAATACAAGAATCTGCATAGAGACAAATTCATCTTACACTTTTAGAAACTTTAAATTTTCTTTTTAGAAAATTAACTCAATGCCTTATGTGGTTCCTTTATGAAAGTTTGTATGGAAAAATAAGTTATTGATTATTTTCAAACTTTTGGAGAAACAAAAGTGGTTTTTTTAAGTACTATCTGTAAATAAAGTGTTAAGAACCAAAACTTTTTTAATCACAATTTGTTTTTTATACATTCTAAGACAACCGCAAAATTACCGACAGCACTTTTTTCACCAAATTAAGTCTAAAGTTTACGGCTGGGAGCATTTCTTTAACTTCACGATTTTTCAAACATTTTTAAGCGTAACGTTTATAACTGGTAGGGTTAAAAAAACTATGAATACAAATCCATACGGTTTTATAGCTAACTTGACATGGTTTCAAAATTGTAAAAATTAAGCTTGACTGAACATTGGAGTTTGGTAATGATAGACTTTTCGTTAGGTAATGGAAATTGAAGTTAGATTGTTGTTGAGTTGTGTTTTGTCTAGTGAAGCGTGAAATGAGGCTTATTTAGCTTATTTAGTGCTGCCATCTATCTTCAAAGATGATAACTACTGGACTTTTTTATGTTCAGATCTGTGGGGTTGCACTCTATGCACAAATTATAGTTTTCTATTCTTATAATCCAGGATCACCCATTGAGGATTTCAGGGGAGTAAAAACTCCTCATGTGTTGAAGTAATGGAGGAAATATCACGGTTTAAACGCTGGGATTCGGACCCCTGCTCAGCAGCTCATGAGATAGAGATTAAACGTCTCGGCTAAACTACACACCCAGCTGCAAGAAACTAAATGGCTTCATAAGTTGTTCGATATACACTTACTATTATAAGATTATAAGGCATTTGCTATTGTGTTGGACACCCGGTGATTAAAATAAAAATATGAATTTCTAACCTTTATCACATGGCTTAGATTCCATCTTTCGTAGAACGTGCGTGTGAATCTTTTAGGTTTATTGAGCCTTGTTGGTGCGGATAAAATTCTGATTATTTAACTGTATTAGAAGAGAACAGTTTGTAAACGACTTTTCTTATTGTTAGCAGTTTGAATTCTATCTTTTTATGGTCACTGTCAAGTTTTATTTCACTGTTTTGGTTGAATATTGTAAAATAACAATTAAATAAATTTTTATTTAACAATATTTTCCTCGGGAAATTCTAACTGTGTGAACCTGCATCTAGGCAAATTCATTAAGCATTGTTTATCTTAAAGTGTCATTTTGCTACATCATTTGTGATGTAATGACCTTTAATTTGGAATTTTGTGTTCGTTCTTATAACTTTTTGTTTTCATCATTTTTGTCCTATTTGAATGCATTTTCATCTAAAATTTCCCTTGATTTGAATCAATATTTCTTGAATTGTCTTCCAAAATGTATTTGTTCCTCATCTACTAAAAAACATCGAGTATGTAATTCTTTGAGTCTGAACTTGAATTTAACGTTATCATAGATCAATATACGCCTCTATAAAAAATTACAATATTCAGAAAGCAGTGTTTCGTCAGCTATGAAAATCACCTCTTCGTACACTACAATAATATCACTATTTAAAAAATTTCACAGAACATTATTCAACTTGTTCTTCATTTAAACCTATTAACATGAATCGCTACACCGAATTGGCTGATTCAATTCTCATAATGCTTCATGAATACTACCCATTCCACCAATTCCATCTGTACTTAACACTTTATAAATATTTCACAACTTGAAATAACAATAAAATCTTTAGATAATAAAAAAACTTTCCGTGTTTGAAATCAGAAAATTTGCTTTAACTTCTTTTTAAGTTGCTATTTTTTTTATAACTACATTAGACAGGGGGGCACCTTATGATGGCACCAACAGTAGAAGTATTATTCCTTAGTGCTTACTATGATAGAAATTATGAGCAAAATGCCAACTTACTCTTCAAATATTCTTTTATAACCTCGTCGCTGATTGAATTTTCCTTCTAAAATTATGGTTAAATAATCGGCTGCATCCTGCTCATTTTTTGCGTGAATGAACCGTAAAATTTACTGTTAGGAATATTTCTTTCGCTTCAAGGGTTTTAAACCATTTGTTTAAAAAACCGTGGAGGCAAAACTATATGGTTTTGTAACCATTTACGACAGGCATATTTTCAAAACCTTAAAAAAAAATTTAACTGAACATTGGAGTTTAGGTTATTAGTTCAGTTTCTTCGTTAGGTAATGGACAATGCAGGTTATTGTGATTGAGTAGTGTTTTTCAAATGGATATTGAAGTTAGATTGTGATTGAGTAGTGTTTGTGAAATAGACCGTAGAATGTGGCTTAGTTAGTTTATCCATCTATCGTGAGAGACCTTTCTTGTGTTTAGCTACTCTGTTGGGCTGCAATCTATCCTTGAATGAAAGCTTCGCATTCCATAGTCCAAAGTAACAGAACAGTGGGAAAGTCTTCGTGTGTTGAATGAAATTTTATGATGTCAGCGCTGGAATTCGAATCCCGGTTAGCATATTGGCCCTGTCAGCCATAATGTGTAACCAGTTTCAAGGAACTAAATGTCTTCATAGGGTGTTCACATCCACTTATAAGAGTATTATCCACATAATCATCCACGTACTTATCCACATAAGAGTATTAGACATGCGTTGAAGTGTTAGGCATGCAATGAACGAAACAAAAAATAAGATTTGGTCATCACATGACTTAGCGTCCAGCTTTAGAAAAACACGCACCTGATTTTCATTGGCTGTGAGTTTATTGCCCTGAATGAAATTCTGCGTGTCTCGGGGGTTACGGTTTAGCCGTATCAGAAGAAAGCAGTCAATAAACAAATCTTTTCAACGCTAGCAGTTTGAATATTATCTTTTTTATAGCTATTTGCCTGTTTTGGTTGAATACGGTAAAATAAGAATTAATTGTTATTTTAGCACTTCTAACGAATAATTTCTAACAGTGCAGAAATTATGTCAACTTATTCTGCTGTCAATATCCTTATTTGGATATACTTATCTTATATACTTATTATATATATTATTATATTTACTTATTATATCTATCTCATATATACTTATTTGGATCTAAACTTAAAATTAGCAACCCATAGCTAAATATAAGTCCAAATAAAGAAAGAAGCAAATGCTTTTGAATTGAAAGCATTCCGCCAACGGACATGAATAGTACTTCTTTGCGCTCAATTCGCTGTAGTAGAAATGTGTATTTTTTCTTTGTTAATTCAATGACATGTTGCTGATCTATCAAATTCGAAGCATTTTCTTTAATACTGATTATTTCATCAGATATCTTGCAACTATAATTGCGAATGAGAGCAAGTTTCAAAATTGCCGATACAAAATTCAGGAAATATTTTATTAATCGATGATGATAAAAAAGTAAAAGGAATAAAATAGTGAAAAGATTCAACGCACAATTTACAACAATTATTAGAAATGGCGTCGAAAATTCATGTTTGATTTTTTGCAAAATATGATAAATTTTGAAAAAGTCATTCAGATCACAAACATTTTCACTCTTCGCGTCATCAGTCATTAACGTAATCATGCATTGACGGTACTTCTTTAGAATATTGGAACAATTTTGCAGAAATGTGCACAGATAAATTGTAAACAGCAACGGAAAATAAGCATCGACTAGAAAGTAAGATAAAAAGTAAAAGCTGTTTACTAGGCGCTTAATTCTCACATTATCAAATCTTGAAACATTTAATAATAATCGTGCGTTGTGCGGGGAAACGTCCACACTTAAGACAATTTCAATAATCGGAGAAATCAGCAAATATATCACAATCATGTAACTGAATCCAATTTCGTATTTAATATTCAATTTATTACATAAACATTTCAGATTATGAATGCAATGAGATAAAACCTTTCGCTCCTTCCTGAAAATGTGCCACAGATAAAAAGAAAGGAATGCTGTCATAAAAGATTTAACACTTAAAACTGATTTATTATAATAATAAATTACAATCAATAAGGCAAAAGATAATACGTAAAAGCAACTAAGATGAAGAAGAAATATTAAAGCGAAAGAAATCACTTTAATCATTAAATTTTTGTGTGTACAGTGCTTATTCATACAGCATAATGAATGTATGATGGAGCCAAAACTGCTTAAATAGCATGGAAAATTAAGCATTTTTATAATAGCGTTAAAAGCTGTGTTTTAAATTAAAAATAATGTTGATCAATAATTAATACTCCTCTCTCAGAAATAAAATTATACTTTTTGACGATACAGCAATGTTTGAGATGTATTACGTTGTTCTTTTTGACAAAATGAACTCTCGAATATTTAAAGAACATACTTCCTATCTCATACGTCATTCTCTAGTGACCTATAATATTCAAATTGAACCACGTATTATATTTCCGGGTACTAGTGTACCCCACCAGAGGAAATAATTATAGGCTTATGTTAAAATGAGGAATCACTCGTGATCACTTGGTTCTTATATTATTGCTTCAAGTCTAATGCATTGAAAGAAATTCGTATCCTCCAATATTGAAATACTATTTATCTCAATTGACGAAATGTTCACTCCGAGTATTTTCATGTGAACGGTACAGTCAGCGATAAAAAAAAATTGAAATTTGAGTATCCATAGTATAAAGTGTACCGATAGGTCACTTTTGAAGTTAAATAATTACTTTAAATTTCGTTTATAGGTGCCTTTTAGGTTTAGGTAATGTAATAGTTATTACTAAGCCAGTTTGAAATGAGAGTATTAAGTAATAAAACAGTGGGAAGCATATAAAATTTTTCAACACTTTTCAATCTAACAGATTAAAATAAAAGTGATGCAATCACAAACATTACCTTAACTATAACGTAAAATATGTCCAAATTAAATTTTGGAAAAAAAAGAAAGACTCATCGTAACAAAACAGTAATATTAATAAAAATGCAAACCTTACACTGAAAAATCTCTTTGTTATGGCAACAGGCGAAGGATTTAAAGGAAAATTATAGGCTTTCTATTGAAGGGAATGTTTATTGTTTCACTGCTTATTGTTACTGAATAATTTTTGAAAATAAAAATATTCCAATAATATTCATAATGGCGAACTAATTTAATGATTCAGTTTAAATTGATTTCAAATACATTATTTCTATTTCAAAACTCAAATTCCATATTGCACTCCAAGAGATTATTTAGTTAAATTTTTTGTTTAAAAAATAAAACATTGAAAAGCAATAAATCTAGCATTTACATCAATCACTGATTAAAATTTCTCTGTGTATAAAATTACATTTAGAAACTATTGCATTAGTTTAATAAAAAGAAGAAGAAGATGGTACATAAATAAAATAAAAGTATCAGTTTACCACGATTTTACGTTACTGTTCCGTTTGTGTCGTACGTTTTTTGACTCTAGTCCGACGGAAAATGTAAAATCGGGGTTTTACTTTATTAAAAAAGAGTAAATATTTGCATAAAATTATTTTCTTTGTATAAATAAATTTTATGATTGTATGCAAAAATAAGCCAAAATAAAGGGGGTAGTCGCAAATTGGGAAATGTCCCAATAGTTTGGACAGGAGAGCGCTCCAAAGCTTGAACCCCTTAATGTTAATTTTACTTTTTGCGCATTCCACTATATTTCGAGAACTTTTTAAGCAAATTGAAAAAATTTTGCACACATTTATAAAATTCGTTTTTCCGAAGATAATTCCACAAAAACGATACCTTTTAGTAAGCATTTATTACTTTTTATTATTTCATTGAATTGTAAAGCACAGAAATTTTTTACCTCATTTTAAAGAGCAAAATATTACATGAAAAAATACAAAATTTCCGCAAAATCGGTTTAAAAGTTCCTGAGAAATCGAATTTTAAATATTTGGCTTTTTTAAATTTATAGCTTTTGAATATTAATTTCTCGGGAACAATTCAACCGATTTTTCTGAAATTTTTTCTTTTGCTATGTAATATTATGTTCTTTAAAATGATGCAAAAAATTGTACATCGTACAATTCTACATTTATTTGACTTTTATTTAATAAAATAATAAAGAATAATCAATATTTACTTAAAGTTATTTTTTCTATGGAATTATCTTTGTCTAATCAACTTTTACAATTGTGTGCAAAAAGTTTTCAATTCACTGAGAAATTTCTCGAGATATAGCAAAATACAAAAAAAGCACGGGATCCAAACTTTGGAACGCTCTCCTGACCAAACTATTGACTAAACAATGGAGATTACTTCGGTTGCAAGCTGTTTAAAAAAATGTATTAAAACCTCTCTCGTAACTAATAAAGAAAATATTTTCATCAGTTAAAAACTTAATGTGCATCGGCCATACTGTTTCAAAAAAGGATTTAAATCTCTCTCGTAACTAATAAAGAAAATATTTTCATCAATAAAAAAAATAGATGTACATCGGACGGGAATCGACCCCTGACCACACGCGGGGCAGGCGAGCATTTTACCACTTAACCACCGAAGCTTGCCGACAGTTAATAAATTATTTTCCCGTACATTGAGAGCATTAACCCAAATCATGATATTTCAAATTATTAACTGCGATTTCCTGACTTTCACTTGTGATGTTATGCCTACTAATCCTATTCTTTACTCTATGAGGATTACTCTGGTTGTAAGGTGCTTCAAAAAACGGATTAAAACCTCTCTCGTAAATAATAAAGAAAATAATTTTCATCAGTTAAAAAAATAAATATTCATCGACCGGGAACCGAACCCGGGCCACCCGCGTGGCAGGCGAGAATTCTACCACCGATGCTTGCCGACATGTAATAAATTATTTTCCCGTACATCGAGAGCGTTAACCTGATTCACGTTATTTCAAATTATTAACTGCGATGTCCTGGCTTCACTTGCGATGTTATGCCTACTCCTCTTACTCTTTACTCTATAAAGATTACTCCGATTACACACTGTTTAAAAAAGCAGATTAATATCTCCTTGTATCTAATAAAGGAAATATTTTCATCAGTTGAAAAATAAATGTGTATCGGCCGGGAATCGAACCCGGACCATCAGCGTGGCTCTCTAAACTGATTTTGGGATTTAGCTATGAATTTGAGGCAAGTTATAAAAAAAAAAAATAAAAAATAAAAATTCTAATGTCTGGTGCGGAACATTCGCTCTTCACCTCGGAAGTTGACGGAGGTGTTGCTTATTTAGCGTTACCCCGTGGGCACCTATGAGCCTATAAGTCACAGGTGGCGAGCAACATTACTCAACAAGTTAAAAAATATAGTTTCATTACTGTATTTCTGAGAATAGTCAAAAGTTTTTACCTCTAAACCAGTTAAGTGCGTTTTACTGAACCAGTCAAGGGCGTTTTACTGAACCAGTCAAGGGCGTTTTACTGAACCAGTCAAGGGCGTTTTACTGAACCAGTCAAGGGCGTTTTGCTGAACCAGAGAAAGGCGTTTTACTGAACCAGTTAAATGCGTTTGATGGGTACACGTCGGACCAAATCTCTATTGCGATTCGTATACACATGAGACCGAATCGCTTTTGCGATGCGCATACACGTTGGACCAGATCTCTATTGCGGTGTGTATGACGTATAAGCGTCAAGTAAAATAATAATAAAAAATAATAAAAAGTATTTTTTATGTGTTATAATTGTGAAAGAAATCTCAGTAGTTAAGTTTTTCGTAAAATTTACTATAGGGCCATTTGTCCTGGTAAAAATTATTTTTACTTCTTACATTTTCGTCTGATTCATATCGAGATTTAATTAAACATTATTGTTAATTAATTTTCGATTATACATCATTGTTAATTATTTAAAAAAGTTTAAGAGTTTCAAAAAAATATAAATTAAATATCCATGAGTTAAATTATTAAAATTCGAATTATATTTAAATTGCAGTTAATTTGTGCAGTTTATTTGTAGTTAAAAAAATGATTAAAAAATAGTTGATTTTTTCTATTATATATGGTTAAACAAGATTCGTTAATTGGTATAAGTAATTTTATTAGTATAACTATTGTTCTAGAGTTCCTCACTAGAAGTATACTTATGATTTATGTGACTTACGTAATTATAATAAACGGTAAAATAGCTATTATGGAACCAAACTTTTGTTCCTTCTCCTGTCTAAAAAATTTTTGGACGATATTTTTTTAATTACGAACTCCTCTTTAATTACGAACTCCATATTTTAAGCGGAAAAAAAATCAAATCCCTCCCACCAAAAAAATTCAAATTAATATTGCAAAAATTTGCTTTTGTGTCCGATTCACAGGCTGAATTTAATGATATTTCTGACAAAAACCTAAAATTAATTCTTTTTACCCATAACTTTGAGAGAAGTATAACTCTAATTTGATTGGAAGTCGTTTAAATATTGAAATTTGTGATTGTTTATTTCCATTTAGATTCGTGTGAATTCTTTGAATCCTACTGTTATTCATACCAGAATGACTGAAAGTCAGGATCCAAATAATGAGTTCGCAAACCGCATGAAGGAGAGAACGCCTCTGAGAAGGTTTGCTGATAAGTTATTCTAGAATTATTAACTCATAAAACCACACTGAAAAGGCAAGTAAAAAACATACGAAAGGCAGATTCTTTTGCAATAGCATGCGCAGATCTCCTCAACGTACCTGCATAGAAATTTACCGCTTGTCTCTTCAGTGTATAGCCTGCCTAACTGTCTCTTTTAACTGCCAGATAACTCTTGCAAATTCTAAATTTAAACGAATGCAGTGCATTTAATTTCCAAAACATTTTTCTTCATTTCCACAAGTTTTTTAAATTAAATTGTAATGTAATAAAGATATTAAAGCATCCAAGATTTTTCTTAAAAGTAAAAAGTATCATTGGTTTTACTGTCAAGTAACTACGTCAGAGCGTCTAAGATCGGAGAAGAGAGAAGTCAGCATGTGTGAATTAAACGAACCATCACTTTCGATTTCACGAACCAATTAACGAAACCATCACTTTCTTTTTTAACTAATCGTGTCCTAACACTCACACTTTTGGTATTTAAATATCTCTCCGACCAACAGTTTTACAAAAAATACAAACTTCGTCAGATTGTTGTCAGCTGTTTGACTCCAAATGCACGTGTAATAATCTTTTTCGACAACGAGGGATTGTCATTTAGTACCTTCATTATTGGAGATTTTTGAAATTTAATGACTTAACAAAATAAATCGATGTTGTATAGTTAAACAAATTAAAAATAAATCTCGATTCTCCCACAAGAAAACTCAATTTTTTTTCATAACTTTCTTCTATTTAACTGTCTGAGTGAACTGATTGTAAAAACACTGTTCTCCATAAAACACCGAAGGCAAGCATCACTGGCTGCGGTCAGTAAACGAGTGAGTGATCACTTTATCAGCCCGAGCAGAGGCCTAGGGTATGCGGTATCGGTCCTCATTAAACTAATCTACTGTAAAGTGTTGGACTTCGCGTACTGGTCGTTAGGCTATCAAAGCGGAAGAGCCATCTCTTTCACAGAGAATCTAAATTGTGATTTGCATGTCTTCGGATCATCCTCTGGGATGTTTCTCAGATCGAAACCAATAGCCCATTGTGCAGCTCTAGTGCAACGTTAATAAAGTTCCTAACCTACCTCATCCACTAAAACTCTTCAATTTTCAAGGGATATTTTAAGGCATTTTCAAGTCATGAATATTCTTCGTTAAATGCCAAATTCTTAACATTTTATTTCTAGCTACTATTTTTTATTTTTGTTTCATTTAAAGTATAGTACTTTATAATCAATAATATAACGTTTCTTATTCTTTCTGAAATGTTTAGAGGTGTCTGATGTCATAAAGCCTGTTATTTTCCTTCTGAGTGATAATGCGTCAATGATAACAGGAGTCTGTCTACCCATAGATGGTGGGTTAGGAGTTTGCTTCACCTGATTTTAATGGCAACTCATTATTCTTTGTAAAGGGCAATGTTGAGTACAGCGCGCAAAATGAAAATAGTCATATCGTTAATAACTTTTAATTTCATAGTCAACTTTTTACGCACTAATAAGAAGAGGGGAATACGCAAATGAAATAACGTGTAAATAATTTCGAAAAAACCAGATATAGTAACGTACTTGACAAAAATAATTATTCCACTTTCTTGTTGTTGACGGATTTGTACTTTGACTCTCTAGGTATTAAGGCATTCTCTAGGTAAGTAAGGCATTCTAGAAAACATGTTCCATTCAGTTAAGTCAGTAAACCTACCAATAGCTTCAATCTCTTAATTTTAAATTTATTTTGTGCCCCATATTCTTCCATAAATATGGTACTAATTTCATAAACCAAAAAGTATTTCTCTCAATTTTTAGCGGTAAATTATCCGAGCAAAATTTTATTCACGATATAAATAATTATTTAATTTAATTATTGTCTCAAAACTTTAAATTGACCATTTTTACATTCAATTAAATGAAAAGAATTTAAAAGAAAAATTCTATAATTCAAACAAAATTAGTTGCATTGTTTTTAAAAAATAAAAACTTAAAATTAAAACAAGCTAAATTTTTATAATTCGGAAATTATTCTATTGGTATCATTCAAGTTTTTGATGTTTCAGTTTTTTATGTTTTAAGATCGGAAAATTGAATAGCTTTCAGTATTTCAAAAAATTAATAATTTGTAATTAAAATTTTATTCTAAATAATAAAAATAAAAGTTATAAATTAATAAAAGTAATCTTTTGCAAAACGATTTTAGAACTATATTTAAAGATATTTTCGAATTCGCATGATTCGATTAACACATATAACAAAATTATACAAAAATTAAAATTACTATAAACATGATATATAGCCTTTTTTGCCGTGATGTTTTGTTAAGCAATTTTTAGATGCAGGATTTAAAAACATATATAATTCCATCCAATATAGTGAATTAACCCACTGGCGATTTAGTTACTGGGTAAAATTGGTAGATTTTTTAACCCCAAAACAATATTTCCCTATCATTAACCGGTTTTACTATGCGGAAAAGACTGCAGTTTAGAATACAACTTTTTATACGCAGTTGACCGTGCGTAAAAAGTCAAATTGACCCACTGATGGTTGTTAGTGGGTTAATCAAAGAGTTAATTAATTTTTAGAAGACTCAAACTTTAAACTCAACTCATGACTAAATAGTTTAGACTCTATTTACATACGTATGTAGGCTAATGCATTCATAACAAAGAATGGCTAATTAAACCTATGAAAGCCAATTATTACAGACAGTAGAAATTCGAAACCAATGAAAAAAATTATGCTCTTTCAAGCAAAGCAAGAATTTGTATGTTATATCGTAAAATAAAATTATTACGCTCATTAATAATTAGATGGTCATAAATGGGATTCTCAATTCTTAAAATAGTGCTCTTCAGCGCATGAAAATTCGATCTTTAGGCCAAAAGTTCTTCATGCTATAGAGTTTTTTATTTTGTGCAGTACTCATAATGCTCCCCTCATAGAAGAATACCAAGATTTTGCATTTAAAATTGCTCCTTATAAGCATTATTTAGAAATAGCTTCATTCAATTGATAAAGAATCATTTCTAGATCTTCAACAATATTGTTTTGTGTATTTCTCATTCGATAAAATAGATTTTGATTACCGAATCATTTTAATTATTTTTTGCTGCGTATTTTTTTATGAAAAGATATATAGCTCAGTTACTAAACCTTTTAGACATAAATTTCAAATTATTTATCACTTGAAACGTAAAAAAAATTGTGTTTGAATGACAATGAGCTGTGTAGTTGTACAACTTCATGAAATTTTAAAAGGTTTTTAAACTCAGTGTATTATCGCAAAGTTTCATTATAAAATATTTCAGATACTAGAATATCACACGATTTATCAATTACTATATAAATCATAAAATTTTTATACCAATACGTTTGCAGTTTATTTATAGTACATTTTACTCATAAATATAATTTTATTTATTAATATTTAATTAAAAGGTGTTAACATTACAATGTTCTACTTTTAAATCCTCTATTAAATTCAAATCCCTTTGCTCTTTATCTGAATTAAAAAATTTTTAAACACAGTGTTGCACTATAACATCAATTATTGTTTTTACAAAACGTTGTAATATGTTTTTACAAAACGAGTCAAATATAAATGTATATCACATGTTATCACTTATTGTGTTATTAACAAAATTTTAATGCATTTCATAATTTATTTACAAAACTTTTGATATAAAATTCTTCTTACTCAAAGAAAAAAGTTGTGGTAAAACTTCCATCTGACATTTATGATGAAAAAAACCCATATTTCTGGTACAAACTGTATTTAAACAATTCATTTGAAAATTTTTCAGTTCATATGGAAACCGTTCACACTAAATTCTTGTTTTTAAAATAGCAGTTCTGAAGCCAGGCAAAAATTAAAAACTAATTTAACCGAATAAATTAATTTTATGTCATGCTCTAATGTATCATGATAAAATTTTATCACATATATTATAACAATAAACAATAATTATAAACAATATCGTAAATTTTACCAAAATCGTTACCAAGCGCTTCGGAAAAAATTACCGAGCTTTAGGTGCTTCAATAGAACTAGAAATATGGTGAATTGTACCAAATTCACCATATGTTGGGCCATATTGAGAACAAATATGTTGGGCCATATTTGTTCTCATATTATATTTACTTAATACATAAATAAAAAGAGTGTCCATACACTTAATGCGTTCGTATACTTAAAATCTTTAAACTCTGTACGTAAAAATATATGCATTACAAATATTTAAATTACAGTCTATTTGACTTTTTTTCTGCAAAAGGCAGGCGTACATACAACTTTATTAAGACTCCTACTGTTAAAAGATTGCAAACAAATTTTTATTTTAATCAGTTTTTAACGGGGCACGGAGTGTTCGGCACTTACCAAAAAAGATTATTTCACAAAGATGACAAATGCCCCTACTGTAATGCAGCACAAACTATCCAACACCTGATTTTCGATTGTACCCATTTCCGAACACTCCGAAAAAAAATTTTTACTCCAAAACTGAATACCAAATTTTTGCTAATAATGATTGCAGGAAAATGATCAAGGATATTATTAAAATCACTCTTGAAGACCTGCTCGCGTACAACAATATCACTTGACCTGCATTCCAATCTGCCCAGTCTTTCTATTTAGGTTTTATCATCTTGTTGCTTGTTCCCTATTTTATCGGACCATAGGCCAAAATTGCGAGTTTTTTACTGCAATCCAAATTTTTACTTAATTTATCACACTTTTACTGTTTAAAATTTTTTCTTGTTTGTATAACAAGATGTTTTTAACACGATCCTTATACACCTTCTACTATCTTGTTTTTAATCATTTTTGCTGTAAATTTTACAACTGATTCAGTTGGTTTTAACTCACGGTTTTAACTATGCTGGTTTTAGCGTTAATTTTACCTTTTAGCTTGTTCCTTTTTGATGGTTTCAATTTTACATTTGTCTTCGTTAATCTTTTTACGGTTTTACCTTTTAATCATCTGTATCACGCTTTTGACCAGTCCCGGCTCAGTAATAGGGGTCCGACCAATATTTGTATTTACCCGTTTGTAACATGGGCATATGCCTGGATTTTATTTGTTTTAAATCAAGGTTGAAATCCTGTGTTCTTTCAGCCTAATACTCATTCGGGTCGCTCTTTAGAGTTGTATAAGGTTGGTTTGTATAAGGGTCTGTTGACCTGTTAATAAGGGTCTGTTGACCTAATCCAACCACCCAGTAATACTTTTATGCCCTTTTATTGTTCCTTTTTATTCTTTTGCTCAAACTGTGTAATAAATTTTCTGTTCATGGCCTGTTGCTATTGATTCTTTTTTTTGTTGTTGTTTTGTAATATTTTTGTGTTTTTTCAACAAATGCCACGAGGGGGGGGGGGGGCTTCGCCGAGTCCCTCGGCCGGCGCATGTGCCGGTTGATAACAGCTCCCCACCTTCGCGGTGACGAGCTCATACATTCCACTTCCCGCATACCCACCTTTGGGGGGACGGGTTAAATTCCACCTTGCCTTTTTTTCTGCAATTTAATTTTCTCATTGAAAATTATAAAAAAAATTAAACTCAGTATAGTATATTATATTTTACTAGTAAAATGATTATAAAACTCTTTTATTGCTTTTTCAACCCCTTATTTTCTAAATAAACTCTTTTGTCGTCTTAACGAACAGCACTCATAAGAGAGATTGTAAAATGAGATTTTACTTTTACACTCTAAAATAATAAAATTTTTCTTTATTAAATAACTAGCTGTACCCTGCGTGCGTTGCAACGCTTTCAGTTTGAATTTTAATTTTGTATTTAAATGTGTAAATGAGATTTGCGATTATGATTTGAAATGAGAATTTTATTTAATGGTGAAAAAAATCAGTGATAGTCTCAACAGTTAATTCTCTAGGATATCGTTAGTGCATTTTCAAACAGACATGTATGGTGATGCACGCGGACCATGAAACATATTTTGGCTGATGATCTGAAAAAAGTTTGAATCAATGGCGACATCAGGTATTTCTGTTGATATGAGCTGGCCAATTTGTCATGGTGTGATTTTTTCAATAAGCCAAATCATGTGGCAATTCTGTTTCTTTTTTTTTCTTCTTTTTTTTTTTTTTTTTTGCCATTACATAAAATGCATCAAACACCGTGTCTCTCCAAAAACATGAAGCTTCGCAATAAAACCAAGCATAGAGCTTAATATTTGTTTTAGCTCACGTGCGGTAATGCATCATGAAGATCTGTTGATGTTTGCCTAGGTTACAAAAGATCTTTAATTTTAGCTCAAGCAGGATTGCATGTGAATGTAATAAATAACTCTGGCTGCCCGTATGCGCACCGATACTTGTAGCACCGAATGAAGTCATTTGGAAACACGAATGTACCGAAATTGTTTCGCCAAGAAAAGTTTCTATTATCTTGCTTGACCAACACCTCCTAGAAAGAGTAGGCCTCAGCACGGGTTACCAAAAATATCCTTTAGTAGTCCAAACGTAATGACATATTTCGTATTTTCAACCACTGCGCAGCTTAATGCACCAAACGTAGAGACATCTTTCTTATTTTTCAACAACTGCGCAGTTAACTTCGTCATATCGGACTATTAAATTTATCCGTGCTGAGGCCTTCCTTCTTCTCGGAGGTGTTGGCTTGACCCGATAACAACGTTGATAATAGCTCGGCGGGCGACGTTAAATCGGGTAGTTTCACTTTGCCTCCAGAAGAGCAAATTCCAGCTGTTTCATTCTTAAATTTTATAGCACTACAAAGCATACATAATTGATCCATTTTTCCGATGATGACGCTTAGGTGATGATTATAGTTGGTTGTCGGTTCATAGTGAAATGTACTGAGATTCAAATCAGAGTATTGGCAGGGAAGTGCGTTCTTGATTGATTTTCCTTCCTGCATCCCGTTGCTCTGATGTTTCCGACGAACGGGCTTGAGTAGTGCGTTCTCGATCGGATTTCATTCTTGCTTCCCGTTGCTCTGATGTTTCCGACGAACGGGCTTGGGTAGCGCGTAGTTGATTTGTTAACAGTCTTCTTTCCCGTTGCTCTGATGTTTCCAATGAACGGGCTTGAGTAGTGCGTAGTTGATTTGTTAACAGTCTTCTTTCCCGTTGCTCTGATGTTTCCAACGAACGGGCTTGAGTAGTGCGTAGTTGATCTGTTAACAGTTTTCTTTCCTGTTGCTCAGACGTTTTAAAGGAACGGGCTAAAGCATTGTGTTCTCGATTAGTTTCAAATCTTTTTTCCCGTTGCTCCAATGTTTCTGAAACACGGGTAGTTCTCTTTTTGCTTGCTTGAGATGTTGATTGACTAAGAGCGATTCGTTTAGGCGGCATATTTTTGCAAATATTCTCTCTCAAACAAAAAGAAATGTAAA
Organism: Parasteatoda lunata; assembly: GCA_949128135.1. Taxonomy (NCBI): domain Eukaryota; kingdom Metazoa; phylum Arthropoda; class Arachnida; order Araneae; family Theridiidae; genus Parasteatoda; species Parasteatoda lunata. Next base: position 11,436,897 of record OX421972.1, read on the forward strand.
AGTTGACAGTGGCCGCAAATTTGCTAAATCTAAAATTCACATATTTATTTTAAGTAATAAAAAAAGCAATAAAAATGAAATAATTTAAATAAAAAATATAATACATAATGATAAAATTTAAAACAAAAATCTATTTTTTAAATGAAAGAAATAAAATGATTGGGAATTCGAAAACTTTGTAATAATAAACATTCTAATAGTTTTCAAATGACAACTGTCAGCAATGAAACCTTCAAAAACTATATTTAATTGTGCTAACCTAAAATTGCATAATAGATATAAATAATTATTGAAAACGTGCAATTTGAATGAAATTTGCTTTTGCCTTTTTTTTATTAAACAGTTTTCAAAATACTAAATCCGTGGTACGACTAATAATTACGAAATCAATTCTCGTTGATTTTACGTGCTTGTGCTCACCTGACATAAAGAAACTTGCGCGAGTTATAATTAAATATTAAAGTATATGTAATTTACTCTTCTAAGTGAATAGAGCTATAAGATAGAAAGTATCACTGTTGTTATCTTCAAGATATTTAAAAACTGAATCGTTTATAGCAAAATTTAAAACAATGGCTAACTTTTAACCAATCAGAAAATTCCATTTCGATTTTCGCTGATACCGCTGGAACGGTTTGTCGCAGAATGTTCGAATGTCGACAGAAACCTTCCTCGTGCTTTGAACTATCTGTATGCTAAGTTTCACAGCTTTCTGTCGGATGGTTTAGGAGTCTATAGGTGACAGACAGACAGACACGCATTCACTTTTATATATATAGACTAGCTGTACCCTGCGTGTGTTGCAACGCTTTCAGTTTGAATTTTAATTTTGTACTTAAATGTGTAAATGAGATTTGCGATTATGATTTGAAATGAGAATTTGCATCCCGTTGCTCTGATGTTTCCGACGAACGGGCTTGAGTAGTGCGTTCTCGATCAGATTTCATTCTTGCTTCCCGTTGGTCTGATGTTTCCGACGAACGGGCTTGAGTAGTGCGTAGTTGATTTGTTAACAGTCTTCTTTCCCGTTGCCCTGATGTTTCCATCAAACGGGCTTAAGTAGTACGTAGTTGATTCGTTAAAAGTCTTCTTTCCCGTTGCTCTGATGTTTCTAACGAACGGGCTTGAGTAGTACGTAGTTGATTTGTTAACAGTCTTCTTTCATGTTGCTCAGACTTTTCTAAGGAACGGGCTAAAGCATTTGTGTTTTCGATTAGTTTCAAGTCTTTTTCCCCGTTGCTCCGATGTTTCTGAAACACAGGTAGTTCTGTTTTTGCGTGCTTGAGATGTTGATCGACTAAGAGCGATTCGTTTAGGCGGCATATTTCTGCAAATATTCTCTTTCAAACAAAAAGAAATGTAAAAGTTGACAGTGGTCACAAATTTGCTAAATCGAAAATTCACATATTTATTTTAAATAATAAAAAAAGCAATAAAAATGAATTAAATTAAATAAGAAATATAATAATGATAAAATTTAAAACAAAAATCTATTTTTTAAATGAAAGAAATAAAATGAATGTGAATTCGTAAACTTCGTTATAACAGACAATCTAATAGTTTTCAAATGACAACTGTCAGCAACGAAACCTTCAAAAACTATATTTAATTGTGCTAACCCAAAATTGCATGCTAAATATAAATAATAACTGAAAACGTGTAATTTGAATGAAATTTGCTTTTATTTTTATTAAGCAGTTTTCACAATATTCGCGATCGCAACGAACTATAGGGGGCGTTGTTGTATGTGCCGAATCCCTGCGATTTCCACATGAACAGTCATTCAGTTACACTGGAGACATCTTTAATGCAGTATGTAGCATTGTAACGTTCCTTCTTTATTGTGGCTGATTAAATTTAGAAAAGAAAAATGTTTGTTTTCTTTCATATGCAAACGAAAAAAAAAAATGGTATCTCTTTTTTTTTTAGAGAAGGAACATTCAGAACACATCGGAAAAATATTTGTAAATAAAGAGAAAAAAATAGGTATATTCTTATAAGAGTTCAAACCTAATGCCAGAGAAATAGTTTTACTAAATTTAATGGTATAACATGAAAGGCCCATTTAAATTTTAACGTTAAATGAAGAATGCTTACGAAGCAAAAAAAAAAAAAAAATAAAACAAAAAAAAACAAAAAAGAACCATTCTTTTTTTGTCGCCATTTTTTAGTGTTACGAAAATGCGTCTTTGGGACTTGCAATTGGGAACAAAACAAGATGCAATTTTATTTTTTTAGGAGCGAAGTATTTTATGGAGTGAAATATAACGAAAATGTACCAATGTCCATAACATGAAACTTTATCTTAGTAAACGTCCGTTTTGGAAATGTTATTTCATTTTGAATCTTATTTATTAGAGTTCATAATGGCTATAGAATCAGGTGAGAGAAAAGTTTGTTTTGAATCTATGCTAAACTCTATATCGGCCCATTTTCCACCGAAATCCGATTGACTACTTTGATTTTAAACAAAGTGTTTCATTTTAAGATTTTTTCCAAAAAGTTTAAGTGTAGATTGGCGGCGCTTAAAAATCTGCCAAATCTGTAGCTGTGGTTAATACCGAATTTTTCTTCCATACTTTTCTGAATCATATTACTTCAAATATTAGAATATACAAGAAGTATACATAAACACATAATTTAATACCATTTAATTTTTCAAAAAAAGTATTTTGACAACAATTTTATTAAAAAATGATAAACTAAAAATCGTAAAATAAAGAATTCTTAGGATAAAAACGATTTTAAAAATTCCTCATTTTTCAATAAAAACTTTCGTTTTGTTTCTTTTTTTTAATTCTCATAGTATTTAATCAGACGTAAAAAAACCATTTTGTAGAGAACGATCATCAAGTAAGAAAACAATTATTTACAAGCAAATTTTTTATTATAAAAATCATAACACTTACCTGAATTATAAGTCCGGAGAATTCCAAAATGATATGTTCTTTGTTTGAAAACTTAATTCTCAAATAATATATACATAGTTTATCCCTTCATTACTTTTAGGTAACATACCACACATCAAAATTTTATAATTGTAAGATCTCGATATGAATTTTAATATGTAGCTTAAAAACAGAATAGCTGAAATCTAGTTGAAATTCTTCCAAAACTAAAAAACACTTACCAAGAAAACGATAAAAAATTTATTTATAATCAGCATAAAAGATACTTTTTCAAGTAATTCGGATTATTCTTTATTGTTGTTTTCTGAATTATGTAGATACAGAAATATATACTATTCTATGAAGAAGAAGAATATTCTATAACTATTACAGTTCTGTATGGAATTCATTGGAACACATTTATTCATTGGAATGACGAAAGCAATGTTGACTTCATTTTAACTTGTAATGAATTGAAGACAGAAAAATTATTTTACCGCAATACACACATCTGTAACAGCAAGTGATCATGAAATCATGTTATGTTGTTGGAAATAGAAAGGTAAAAAATATTGAGAAGTTGTTCTTCAAATGCTTGGCGTGTTCTGCTTCAATGTTTGGCATGTTCTGATTAGTTTTTTCAAAAAGTTTTACCTTTTCTTTAGGGAAATTTTGCTTCTTTTTTGATGCTAAAAAAATGGCGTCCGTCATTGCCAATGGTTATGTGGGAACTAATGCCCGATAGTTACAGTCTCCCGCTAGATGGCGTATCGAGTGTTGCGATCGCGAATTAATAAATTCGTGATACGACTAATAATTACGAAATCTATTCTCGTTGATTTTACGTGCTTGTGCTCACCTGACATAAAGAAACTTGCGAGAATTATAATTAAATATTAAAGAATATGTAATTTACTTTTCTAAGTGAATAGAGCTATAAGATAGAAAATATCACTGTTGTTATCTTCAAGATATTTGAAAACTGAATCGCTTATAGCAAAATTTAAAACAATGGCTAACTTTTAACCAATCAGAAAATTCCATTTCGATTTTCGCTGATATCGCTGGAACGGTTTGTCGCAGAATGTTCTAATGTCGACATAAACCTTCCTCGTGCTTTGAACTATCTGTATGCCAAGTTTCACAGCTTTCTGTCGGAATGTTTAGGAGTCTATAGGTGACAGACAGACACACATTCACTTTTATATATATAGATAAAGTATTTTATTTTAGACCACATCTTGTTTACTAGACTCCAAAGACTCAATTTTAGATAAAAACTTTTATCTAAATTTCTATCAAAATTTAAACTATTATTATGTCGGATACTAATGTTCTAAATAAATGTTTATAAGAAAATAACTTTTGTATTAATTTTAAACATTTAAGAAAATGAAAGTGGTACTTTTAAGTACTGTCTGTAAATAAAGGGTAGAAAACAAAAATTTTTTTAATCACAATGTATTTTTACGAATGTTAAATACAAGAATCTGCATGAATTACAGTTTTCTATTCTTATAGTACAGGGTCACCAACTGAGGAGTTCAGGAGACTGAAAACTCCTCATGTGTTGAAGGAAATATCAGAGTGTAAACGCTGCAATTTTGGCTACTGCTCATGCGATAGAGATTAACGTTCATAGCTAAAATATGCACCCAGCTGCAAGAAATTAAGTGGTTTCATAAGTTGTTTACCATACACTTATTATTATTATTATAGGATTATAAGGAATCTGCTGTTGTGTTAGGCATCCGGTGATGAAAATAAAGATACGAATTCGTAATTCTTATCTCATCATTTAGCTTTTAGCATTCGTAGAAATTACGCGAGAATCGCATTGGCATTGGCATTACGCATTGGCTTATTGACCCTAGTTGGAGCTGATAAAATTCTAGTTATTCAACAGTATAAGAAAAAAAAAACAGTTAATAAGCGACTTTTCTTATTGTTAAAAATTTAAATACTATCTTATTTATAATCACTGTTAAGTTTTATTTTACTGTGTTGGTTGAATATGGCAAAATAACATTTGAATAAATTTTTATTTAACTATTTTTTTTTTCTAGAAATTTCTGATTGCGTATTTAAAACTGCATGTAGCGTTGTTTATCATAAAGTGTCATTCTTCTACATCATTTCTGATGTGATGTCCTTTAACTCGGGATGTTGTGTTTGTTCTTATAACTTTTTGTTTGCATCATTTTTTCAGATTGGAATGTATTTTCATACAAAATTTCACTTGCCTTGACTAAATATTTCTTGACTCCTCCAAAAAATATATTTCTTCCTCATCTATTGAAAAACATCTCACGTGTAATTCTTTGAATCAGTACATTAAGTCAGCATTATCATATATCAATATACGCTTCAATAAAATATTGCAGAATTTAAAAAGCAGTCGTTCGACAGCTATAAAAATCACCTCTTTTTAGCCTACAGGAGTATCACTATTTAAAAAATTTCATAAACCATTACATCATGATCAAACTTGTCTTTCAGTAAGAATGCCTATTAACACGAATTGTTTCACCAAATTGGCTGATTTGCTTATCATAATGCTTCATAAATATTACCCATTTTATCTATTCCCTCTGCACTTATCACTTAATAATATTTTACGACTTAAAACAACAGTAAAATCTTTCTGTAAAAAAAAAAAAAAAATATTTCATGTTTGAAAACATAAAAATTTGCACCACTTTTCTTTCTTTTTTTTTTAAGTTGCTATAACACTATAACTATATTACACAGAGTGGCACCTTATGATGGTGGCACCAATAGTAGAAGTATTATTCCTTAATTCTTACTATGGTAGAAATTATGATCAAAATGCCAACTTAATATTTTTACTACATTTTCCCATCTCCTTGACAATTTTAGAATTTTCCTTTGAAAATTACGGTTAAATAATCGGCAGCAGCCTGCTCATTCATTTAACCTCAAAATTTAATTTTAAGAATATTTCTTTAGCTCCAAAGGTTTTAAGCCAACTGGTATAGTTAAGGCAAAACTATATGGTTTTCTAACCATTTACGACTAGCATATTTTCAAAACATTAATAAAGAAGTTTAACGGAATATTAGAGTTAGGTAGTGTCAGGTTTTTCGTTAGCATTACAGTTAGGTTGTGATTGATTACTGTTCGTCAAATGGGACGAGGAATGTGACTTTATCTATAGGGGCCATCTATCGTGAGAGATGGGTAACACTAGACCTTTCTTCTGTGTTAAGTTTCACTGTGGGGCTGCAATCTAAGCCTGAATAAAAGTTTCGTATTCCAATGGTCCAAAGCAACCAATTGAGAAGTGCAAAACACTGGAAAAGCCTTCGTGTGTTGAAGGAATGAATCAAATATTGTGATATCAACCCTGGCATTCGAACCCCCGTTCATAAGATTAGCCCTCTGAGCTAAAGTGTGTACCCAGCTGCAAGAAACTTAGTGGTTTCATAAAGTGTTTACACCCACTTATAACTCTATAAGAGTATAAGACATACGCTGTTGTGTTAGACATGCGATGAACGAAACGAAAAATAAGAATTAGTCATTATCATCACATGACTTAACGTACAGCTTTAGAAAAACACGCACTTGAATCTCATTGGCTGTGAGTTCATTGCCCTGAATGAAATTCTGCGTGTTTAGCCGTATCCTGTGAAAACAGCCAATAAGCATATTTTTTCACAGTTAATAGTTTGAATATCATCTTTTTTTTTTATAGCTATTTGCCTGTTTTGCTTGAATACGGTAAAATAAGAATAAATTGTTATTTTACCATTTTTTGAGTAATTTCAAACAGTGTAGAAATTATGCCAGCTTATTCGACTGCCAATATTCTCTATCAATTATTATTTTAGCATTCCTTCCGATTAACTCCTAACCGAGTAGAAATTGTGGCAACTTATTCTACTACCAATATTTTCTATTAATTGTTATTTTAGCATTTCTTCGGAGTATTTATCTAATCTATCTATTTATTTATCCATTAGTGTAGAAATTATACCAACTTATTCTACTGCCAATATTCTCCATTCTCCACTACAGTTTATCCCTACTTATTTGGATCTAAACGTAAAACTAGCAGTCCATAGCTTAAGATAAGTCCAAATAAAGAAAGAAACAAATGCTTTTGAATTGAAAACATTCCGCCAACAGACATGAATAATACTTTTTTGCGCTCAATTCGCTGTAATAGAAATGTGTATTTTTTCTTTGTTAATTCAATGACATGTTGCTGATCTATCAAATTCGAAGCATTTTCTTTAATACTGATTATTTCATCAGATATCTTGCAACTATATTTCCGAATAAGAGCAAGTTTCAAAATTGTGGACACAAAATTCAGGAAATATTTCTTTAATAGATGAGGAAATTGAAGTAAAAGTAATAAAACAGTGAAAAGATCCAACGAACAATTTGCAACAATTATTAGAAATGGCGTCGAAAATTCATGTTTGATTTTTTGCAAAATATGATAAATTTTGAAAAAGTCATTCAGATCACAAGCATTTTCACTATTCGTGTCATCAGTCATTAACGTAATCATGCAGTGACGGTACTTCTTTAGAATATTGGAACAATTTTGCAGAAATGTGCACAGATAAATTGTAAACAGCAACGGAAAATAAGCATCGACTAGAAAGTAAGATAAAAAGTAAAAGCTGTTTACTAGACGATTAATTCTTACATTATCAAATCTTGAAACATTTAATAATAACTGCGCGTTGTAAGGGGAGACGTCCACACTTAAAACAATTTCAATTACCGGAGAAATCAACAAATATATCACAATTATGTAACTGAAACCAATTTCGTATTTAATATTCAATTTATTACATAAACATTTCAGATTATGAATACAATGAGATAAAACCTTTCGCTCCTTCCTGAAAATGTGCCACAGATAAAAAGAAAGGAATGTTGCTATGAAAGATTTAGCATTAAAAACTAATTTATTATAACGATAAATTAATAACAAGAGGGCAAAAGATAACATGTAGAAGCAACTAAGATGCAGAAGAAATATTAAAGCGAAAGAAATCACTTTAATTATTAAATTGTTGTGAGTACAGTGCTTATTCATACAGCATAATGAATGTATGACTGAGCCAAAACTGCTTAAATAGCATGAAAAATTAAGCATTTTTATAATAGCGTTAAAAGCTGTGTTTTAAATTAAAAGTAATTTTGATCAATAATTAATAGTCCTCTCTCAGTAATAATATTATACTTTTTGACCATTCAGCAATCTTTGGGATGTATTATGTTGTTCTTTTTGACAAAATATTTAAGGATTATCTCTCGAATATTTAACAAACTTGCTTCCTATCTCATACGTCATTATCTAGTGTGATCACTTGGTTCTTATATTATTGCTTTAAGTCTAATGCATTGGAAGAAATTCGTATCCCCCAACATTGAAATACTATTTATCTCAATTGACGAAATGTTCATTCCGAGCATTTTCATGCAAGAGGTACAGTCAACGATAAAAAAAATTAAACTTTGAATTTCCGTAGTATAAAGTGCACCAATAGGCCACTTTTGAAATTAAATAATTACTTTAAATTTCTTTTATAGGTGCCTTTTAGGTTTAGGTAATATAATAGTTATTACTAAACCAATTTGCAATAGAGGATTAAGTAATAAAACAGTTAGAAGCATATAAACCTTTACAACACTTTTCAATATAACACATGTTAATAAACATCTAATAATAATAGATCTCATTAAAGTGATGCAATCACAAACATTACCTTCACTATAACGTAAAATATGTCCAAATTAAATTTTGAAGAAAAAAAAGACTCGTCGTAACAAAACAGTAATAATAATAAAAATGCAAACTTTATATCGAAAAATCTCTTTGTTATGGCAACAGGCGAAAGATTTAAAGGAAAATTACAGGCTTTCTTTTGAAGGCTATTAGGCTTATTGCTAGTGAATAATATTTGAAAATAAAAATATTCCAATAATATACATAATGGCGAACTAATTTAATGATTGAGTTTAAATGGATTGCGAATTCATTATTTCCATTTCAAAAATCAAATTACATAATGCACACTGAGAGATTTTTTAGTTTAATTTTTTGTTTAGAAAATAAAACAGTGAAAAGCAATAAATCTAGCATTGATATCAATAAATTAATCATTAAAATTTCTCTGTGTATATGAAATTACAGTTAGAAACTATTGCATTAGTTTAACAAAAAGAAGAAAAAGATAGTACATAAATAAAATAAAAGTATAAGTTTGCCGCGATTTTACATTACTGTTCCGTTTGTGATGTGCATTTTTTTGATTCTAGTCCGGCGGAAAATGTAAAATCGGGGTTTTACTTTATTAAAATAGAATAAATATTTGCATAAAATTATTTTCTTTGTATAAATAAATTTTATAATTGCATGCAAAAATAAGCCAAAATATCGGGGGTAGTCCCAATAGTTTGGTCAGGAGAGCGCTCCAAAGTTTGAATCCCTTAATGTTAATTTCACTTTTTGCGTATTCCACTATATTTCGAGAACTTTTTAAGCGAATTGAAAATTTTTGGACAGAATTATAAAATTCGTTTTTCAGAAGATAATTCCACAAAAAAATACCTTTTAGTAAACATTTATTATTTTTTATTATTTCATTTAATCAAAAACGTTTTGAATGGTAAGACACCGAATTTTTTTTGCCTCATTTTAAAGAACAAAATACTACATGAAAAAAATACAAAGTTTCAGCAAAATTGGTTTAATAGTTCCTGAGAAATCGAATTTTAAATATCTGTTATTTGAAATTTAATTTCTCGGGAACAATTCAACTGATTTTGCTAAATTGTTTTCTTTTGCCATGTAATGTTATGTTCCTTAAAATGATGCAAAAATTTTACATCGTACAATTCAACATTTTTTTAAAACTTTTATTTAATAAAATTATAAAGAATAATAAATATTTACTTAAAGTTACATTTTCTATGGAATTATCTTTGGCTAATCATCTTTTACAATTGTGTGCAAAAGTTTTCAATTAAAGTTCGAAAAGTTAGAAATTTCTCGAGATACAGCAAAATACACAAAAAGTAAGGGTTCCAATCTTTGGAACGCTCTCCTGACCAAACTATTGGGACCACGTTTCTAGTGACTACTCCCTATATTTTGGGGCTCAGAAATTCGAGTCCATCGAAAAAAAGGTTATATTATTCAGAGAAAGTACGTTTTTAAGTCTGATATTTCAGAACTGAATTTTTTTTTTTTAAATTACGCCCACCATCGTCTTCTCAGACATAAGGCGTCTTGCAGTCTAATACAACAGTGAAGTAGCTCCAGAAGGTGAGAGGGCACGAAAGTCGTCACTGAAACGAATGTCATCAAGAAGGGAGGGGCAATCAAAAAGATGCTCCCCAGTCATAGGCGAAGTGTTATAGAGCACACAAATAGGTGAATTGGCCAGGTTAATCTTAAATAGATGGGCCTGCAAGTAGTCATGTCCAGTAATTATTCTAAGGCAAGCTACTCCCTCAGCCCTGGGAAAGAGGGAAAGATGAGAGCGCTGCTGGCCATCAAGAAGGCTAGCCCAGGATTTTCCCACAGCTAAGTCCCCAAGAGCAGATATGGTTCTGTGTCTGAATTTGCTCTTAAGAAGCCGCCCTGCATTTCTAAGAGGAACTGGATGAGAGGGTGGATGCAATGCCGAAGCCTCTCTAGCTAACATGTCAGCCCGTTCATTTCCGTAGATGCCACAATGGCGAGGGATCCACTGGAGGACTACCTCTCTTCCAGAACAAAAAAGAGAGTAAGAAGAGTTAAAATATCGTCTGCTCTAATTAATTAACATATTTGAGGTCACACTCTCGAACCATTAAGATTCAATCCTAGAAAGTGGAGATCAAAAATTAATCAAGGTGGTCCTTTTTTGCGCATTATACATAAGGATTTATGATGTATTATAAGAACATCATTAGAGAAAAAATATCAGGAATATATAAATTAAATTGTATATTCAATGCATAATAAAGTTTGAATAGTTAATTTTTTTAATGATAAAAAATAAATGAATATTTTCTGTTTTAAAAATAAAAACCTTTCCATAAAGTGAATCTTCAATTATAATTATTTTTTCTTAGCAAGATTTTATATTAACTAGTTTTAAGTATTTAAAAGAATAGCCATTTTTTTAACTAAAAAAAAGTATGTAATTGTAAAATAGCATAATATACGACTGAAGTATAGATATAATTATTTAATATTTCAAAACACCCTATAAATGGAAAGATAATTGTAATAAACATAATAAACAAGCTCTTGTAATAAACATTTGATGACATTATTGAGGATTTTTGTTTAAGTATAAAGAATAATAAAATACTCTCTAACTTAAACTGTAAGCTACAGAAGCGCACTCAAATACTCAAAGGAGTTTATTTTTAAATGCGTCTTACTGAAATGTACTTTCAACTAATAAGGAGTTGAGAAGTTTTTTTTCGTAAGTCATTTTTTGACAAGATTTTTCTTTTATTCGTCGAAATGAAGAAAGTTAGTAAGTTTTATGCAAATACACTATTGGTCATTAAAATTGCCACACCAGGAAAGCTGCACACCACGAACGTGAGATTTAAAGGACGGTTAAAGCATGCAGTGTTATGCAAATGATTAGCTTATAAGCGCATTCATGCAAAGCAGGCGGTGGTAGCGACACTTACAATGTGTGTAAAAGAAGAGATTTGACAGTAAGTTTCTCATACAGAAATTTAATTTGAGTGTTGTTCTTGGGTAAACAAGTTTTTGTTATGTCTTGTGTAAGAAGGAGAAATGCCGACCAGCACATGTCTTAGTTTGATCGAGGTCGAATTGTGGCCTGCAGGGATTGCGGTTTATCATACCGACGTATTGCTGCTCGCGTTGGTCGAGATCCCATGACTGTTAGGAGAATATGGAATCGATGGTTTCATGACGGTCATATGCAACGCTGTGCAGGATCTCAGCAGCCCCCCATTATGAACGGCCGAGAAGATAGACACGTTATCCACATGGATTTAAGGGATCGTACAGCTACGTCACGAACCCTCAGTGAACTAATGGGGTCATTTGCAAGACGTCAAGCGTCTGCACGAACAGTTTTATGACGTTTGCAGCAGCATGAACTGCCAGAACGGCGACCATGGCTTCGGCTACCCTTGACGCTGCATCTCAGGCTGGAGCACCTTCAATGGTGTGATCATCAACGATGAACCTGAACGCAGGAATTGCAGGACGTCGTCTTTTCAGACTAATCCAGGTTCTGTATACAGCATCATGATGGGTCGCATCCGTGTTTGGCGACATCGTAGAGAAGGCCTTTTGTCAGATTGCATTCGACATCGTTATACTTACCCATCACCTGGAGTAATGGTATGGGGCGTGCCATTAGATGCACGTCAGGGGATAGAGCGTTCGCCTCCCAGTAAGGTGAACCGAATTCGAGTCCCAGCAATGGATGGTCGATACGAATTCCGCATCCGGCATGCACCAACCACAGTGCTGAAGTAAAATATCCTCAGTGGTAGACGGATCATAAGTTAGAGTCCCCTTGCCGTAAGGCTCTCCCTGGGAGGTTTCCGTGGTTTTCCTCTTCATTTCACGCAAATGTGAATTAGTTCCATCAAAAAGTCCTCCACGAAGGCATATTTCTCCCAATACTTGATCCAGGAATCCCCTTGTCATCTGGTTTGGGCTCAAAATCACAAGGCTATGGAGTTAAATATTGGTAGTCGTAAGCCCAAAAAATTGGGTCGGCTGTTCAACGACGGTTATAAAATGTCAGAAACTGAATTTTGATAATATTTGCCGTGTATGATATTCTGTTTTGTGTTCTGTGTTTTCACTTTGAAGAGTTGAGTTGTGGTTAACTTGAGTCTCATCAAGCCGTATTACACGTTTTTTTTTTTTTTTTTTTAACTATCTATCTATCTAGAGTTAAAGATGAAGCATACTTTAGAATTTGTTATTTTCATTGTCTAGAAAAAATAGTAATATAACGAGCGAGGTGTGATTGAATGAGCCATATTTCTATAATCCTGATTTATCAATTAAAGTTAAGAGTGGAGACAAAAAGAAAAAGACCCAAACTGATGATTAGCACAGAAGAACATTATGCTTCAATCTCTTCCTATTATAATCACATAGCCACCTAGCCTGTAGGTTACTTAATGAAGCATTGCTACAAGCAAATAGAACCACTCAATATTTTCTTTTATTATCCATTGGCAAAATGGGTCTTGTTATGGATTTGATGACGTGAGCACCTTACTTGGACGTCATCACACTTTTCAACTGTGTTCAAGAGCAATAGCAAACAGTGCGCATGCGTTGCTACGGCAACCGATGTTTGATATTTTTTTTTTTAGAATTCTTTTTATTACTTTTAATTTTGTTATGCATTAAGTTGGTGAGTTTATTTTTGAGATATGGGACCAGAGAGATCCCATAAATAAAAGAGAATTTCCTCATTTGAACGATATTTTTGTTTATATTGTTTTAACTAAGAATCTGAAATTCTAACCTACAGTTCAGACTGGATCGTCAATACTAATTCAGGTGAATATCACAAATAAAGAGGGTCCCAAACAGATTGACTGATTGTGAAGAATACAACACCGTCTTGGCCGGTGATTTTAACATAAATATGAATACTGAAGACGGAAGAGAGTTTTGCGATGTCTTAAAAAATGTATATTAGTTGGAATTGGTTGGAACAAATCCAGCCCACTGGACGACGCGAGGACAAACATCAATAGATGCAATTTTTGCAAGGCGAGAATTTTTGCTTGGTATTTTCAGCTACCACGTTCTTTTATACAGTAGAATGTTAAAAAAAGAAGAAAAAAAGAAGAAAGCAATTATTTGGCCATTGGTAACCTGTGATGGCTATTCGTCTGATTTTTGCTTTAATTTTGTTTCATTAAATGTGGTTAAAAAAATTATACGTGTCTTTTTTGTTTATTTATTTAATTTATGTATTTAATTATATATATATATATATATATTGATCAAGTAAGTGAATTTTGAAACAAAACGATCTGTGAAAACTGGAAGAGCATTTGGAATCTAACCTGTTGAACTTACTGTGCATATTTATACTTTTTGATCCAGGGCATATTAAATTTTTACAAAACATATTAAAGGGAGTCGTTTAAGAAATGTTATTATGAGCTTTTATGGAGTAATTGATTTATTTTTTTTAAGAGGTTCCCAGATAAAAAGTGATCACTTGTGATAGTGTCAGAATTACAATAACGTTAGCTTTTCCACCATTCACGATTATAAGGGAAATGTTTCCACATTTCATCGCATATCAAATGACATATAATTCATTTTATAACCGTCGTTGAACGGCTGATAATTTTGGGTTTACAACTACCAATGTTCAACTTGTAATTTTGAACCCAATCCAGAAGATAAGAGAACTCCTGGATTAAGTATTGGGAGAAATTTTCCTTCGTTGAGGACTTTTTGATGAAACCAAACCGCATATGCGTTACATGGAAAGGACAACTACAAAAACCTCCCTCGGTCAGCCTGACGGTAAGGGGACTCTGACCTATCATCCGTCTACCACTGAGGATATTTTACGTCAGCACTGTGTTCAGTGCGATCCGGGTGCAAATTTGTATCGACCAGCCACGGCTGGGATTCGAACCCGGTTAGAGCATTTAAAGTGAACGTAAAAAAGGGATGCATTCAAAAATGAGGATGCACATTTTACTATGTTTAGTGCATGAAAGTGAGCGTAAGCAACTTGTTGTTTTTAAATACGTGGCTGATTATAAAGAGCACTGTATAGAACAAAGGCTGTGAACACTGGCTAAGTGATGCAGATATTCTTACGAAGGGAGGGTACAGTGCCAGATTACTTTAGACTAGAGGCAAGTAAACACCATATTCTTCATTGAGTCTACTGCTGCTGTTAATAAAATGATAAAATACTAGCTTTCCTCCTTGAATGGTGTTGAAGCTATCACATGAATTCACTTTTATTATTAAATACGTACTTTTGATGAGTAAAACAGCTGCCAATCGAAATGAGGTAGTTAGCACATTTTACATTTCATACGCAATTTAACATATCCAAATATTTATGTGTTCAGCGTAATTTAAACATTCAAAACAAGTAATCTTTGCTCTTTAAATGGAAATTTTACTCGTTAAATGTTTTATTTTGTTTTCATAATGTACCATGAATTACTGTTTGTCTAAGATAGGTACTCTGACCTCCACTAAGTCTGCGGCAGTCTGGTGCTATGGAAACAAGAAGAGGGCATTTTAGGGAGGGTAGCTTCGATTAAGAGGTCTCCTTTTCTCTCGCCGAAACCAGTCCTAAAGAGGGACCCCGCACCCCTACTTGAAATAATCATACCTCGTTACCATAGCCACCGCCACAGCTCCAGACGAATGTCTGGCAGAGTACCTATCTTAGACAAATAGTAGTTGATCATCTATTTATTTACTTTAGTTATATATTTATTTTACTTACTTATTTATTTTACATATTTATTTAGTTTATATATTTATTTAAGCTTTGTTTTAAATATTTTTTATTTGCTTGAAAGTAACGTAAAATCTTAATGTTTTCGCTTTTTTTTAATTATTTTTACAAGTTATTTTTTACAATATCATTTAAAAAGCACATAAATAATCATCCTTTAAAACCCTTTTTCCGACAAAAACAACTTAGCATTTACCAAATTTTTTGCCAGTGTAGTTCTTAATCTAATGAACTAAATAAACCTATCCTTAACATTTGACTTATAAAACGTGAAATATATGTTTTAAAAGTAATATATTAAACGATCTTTCATCACCCTACACCGCTTATAATCATCGGGTTGAATTTGTTTCATCTAGAATTATTTAAATATACTTCAGTCACTAACCTAAACTTTTGGGAATCAATTCACATTTTGGAGAAAAAAAAATTGAGGATTTATTCATAGACCTTTCTGGTATGCTATATTTTTTTAAATTTTTAAACTCTCTTTTCTTTTTATTTCTACACCCTTCTACTCCAAGGATTTCCCACTTTCCTTTCGCTTAATTATCTTATTCAAGCGTCAGATCCCTGTTGTTGTACTCTTGTCCTCAGTTGGTCAACCAGCTTTCTTCCTTATTGTAACTATTTCTTCTCTGCCTCTTGTGAATTTCACCTCTTTGTTTTCCATCCTGTGTTCGGACACAGATAAATCTTTCGACTTAATAGAACTGAAACTACAGTCAGTTTAAAGGGTGTAATTTGAGCGTCTTTCACCTTCTTTATTATTCAAAGTGAGCGTCTTTGAAAATTTTCAAAAAGATTGCTTATAACAATAAATGGTCCATTTTTAATACTCAAAAAACTTTTTATTATAACACAGTTTTTTCAAAACATTTACGGATGTGGCACTAAGTTTTTACAAATATAAAAAACATTAACAATAAATATTAGTTTACAATATTATGTACAAAAATTCTACTTAAACATCAGATTTCTAACCATTATATATGAAAGCCACTTAAAACTTTTGCAACAAAAACTATTCTTACAAATAAAATTCTGTACAACAATTGCAATGAAATAAATATTGAAACAAAAACAGTAGAATTAAAAAAGTTCCAAAATTTTTCTTTTCCTCTTTTGTTGTGGAAAATTTTTAAAAATTGCTTCAAACTTAAAGTGTGTCACAAGTGAACGTGTTTTTAAAAATTCATTTCTGCACCTTCTTCCTAGAAAAATAGCCACAGTAAGTAAAAAAGTTGTTGCTAATTTCAGGTTATTTAAAGTAGGGTGCTTTTTTTTTGTCTACATTTTTGATTCGTAGAAATTCAATTATATTTATTATCTTAAAAATTTCATCACAATGGCTGTTTCTTATAAAATGTTTAATTAGATCGCAATTCTGCTATTTCTCCATTTAAAATTATTCAGAGTATTAACAGTAACATCAAAGCTTCTCGAAACTGGAACGGGCCATAATTTCCGTCGTATCTCTCTGTTGATGAGTCGAAAAGAGAACGGAATTTTAAAATAATGATTAAAGTTTTGACAAAATACTGTGAAAAATTGTTCTAAAAAATTTTCTTTACTTTATAACTTTAATCTGGTCGTGATTAATTAAAAATAATAAACGCATTACGAATTAAATGAATGAGTTGCTGTCTTTTAAATAATACCTCTCATTTCGACTATTTATTTGTTTTAACACCAAATTAACTTTTCATGAAATTAATTTTTTTTTACTCTATGTAATTCTAAAAGGTGAAAACGTTATGAAATAAACAGTCTGATGAAGAATAACTTCGCAATAGATGAATCTTGAAATATTCATCGATCCCTAAACTCTAGATTTTGTCTGGAAGACACAGGACGTGTTTCACCACTACCGCCACCTGGATTTAACTTTATATTATCTTCATTATCACATTTTACATCATGTTATTATGTGCTTTATCAAATGTGCGTTTTGTTATTATGTGCCATTTTTCATAAGAAAGGCCTCTAAATTTTATCAAGATGATTTTGATGGTATTGTTAATAGAGTATGTTGCAGATATTATTTTACGAGAACAAAAGCTACAAAGCAATGGTTTTAAAGTTAATACATACCCGCCAATGGTAGCTTTTGGAGAAAAAAAAATTAAAGTAAAAGTTTTTTTTGTTGCTTTAAATAATTAATTATTGCTTTTTAAGGATATGCTTCCCAAATATTATGTATTTCATAACTACTTATTATGTAAATCTATAATGTGTAAATAATTTTCCATTTCTGTCATTTTTTGAGGTCATTCTGCCATCCATCTGTCAACCATCTCGGCCCTAATAGTTATTAAAATCAGGAATTATAGTTTGAATTATGTTAGACCGTCTGAATTCATCAAGCATTAAGTTAAATATTTTTTTATAATCAGAATAGTTATTATAATCAGGAGTTATAGTTTGAATTATGTTAGACCGTCTGAATTTATCAAGCATTAAGTTTAATATTCTTTTTATAATCAGGATAGAGTTATTATAATCAGTAGTTATAGTTTGAATTATGTTAGACCGTCTGAATTTATCAAGCATTAAGTTTGATATTTTTTATAATCAGGATAGAGTTATTATAATCAGGAGTTATAGTTTGAATTATGTTTGACCGTCTGAATTTATCAAGCATTAAGTTTAATATTTTTTTTTATAATCAGGATAGAGTTATTATGATCAGGAGTTATAGTTTGAATTATGTTAAACCGTCTGAATTTATCAAGCATTAAGTTTAATATTTTTTCGCTCTAACTTAAGAGTACTTTAAAAAATGCTATTGTCCAGTTACGGTTTACATAAGAAAAAGTATTTATTAATAGCCAGAAGTGTTTATACCAGCGCAATCTAAAAACCAAACAAGCAAAATAAACTTTTAAATTGTGGACTTGGAAAACTAATGGAAATAAGAATATGTCTAAAAGTCATAACAGTTTTTAACTTTTAGAAACTAGTAGTATTATAATAAATATATCTGTTATATATAACAACAAAACTATCTGTTATTTAGTGTATTTGAAATTTATAATAAGAGCGTTTACGCGAGACAAGTTTTTTCAATTACCTCAAAAAATGACTTAATGTCAAAATAAGAAACAGCCACTGTTTTTTCTATCAGATACTATAGCTGCCAACTAAATCAAATATTTGGAGAGATTTTTTTAAATTGGAGAAATAAGTGAAAAAAATCCAAATTTGCAGAAATTTAAAAAATTTTAGATTTTTCAAATTACTTTTATGCGAGCTAATTTATAATCAATTGAAATAAAATTAATTTTTCAAAACCAAATGTTTGTCATTCTTTGACTTCGTAAAAATAGTTGTAAAATGCGTACATAAGGTTACACAATTATAATTGAAACAAATATGTAATTGCGTGAATATGTAATAGCGAAATTAGAATTATGCTTCCTCAATCACTCGTACTTACTTCCTAACAATGAATCGATAAAAATTATTCGCATTCATATCAAATTACAGTTACAATTAAGTGATTAAAATCGTTTGATTTTGATCAATAACTAACGAAATCAATTATTATTAGTTTTAGCACTATTAATGGATCCTAATCCTTAATAGTTCTAACCATTGATAGCCCTAACCATTGAGGATGAAAATTTAATTTTCATAAATTACTGACCTGATCATTTACACAAACCACTTGCACATGAACAAAAATTAGATTAAAAGGCACCCAAACATTTCTAAATTAAAATTATTAAAATTCTCTCATTAGTAGAATAACGTTAACAGAATGAAAAATAATTTTTTTTTAAAATATTCATTTAACAATTACCTCATTCCCTTTTAATCGATTTTTCAAATACATCGACTCACTGAATAACTTTTTTTCTCTTCTTTCGATTCTTTCCATCACTTATTCACACACATTACAATGAAACATTCATTTATTCATTTAAGTCATTCAATCATTAACTCGCTCATTTATTCAATCGCTATATCAAGAATCCTAATACAGATTATTTGATACAAGAAATAAAAAAATAATGTTTAACAGTAACATATTGCAGAGGAATGGAAATTCGTTCGAATTTCCATTGCTGTTGCAAAAACTTCATTCTATATTTAATAATATTAATGACGTTGATCATCATGACTAATATTTTGTGGTATTTGAAGTATATCGTCATTGAATTTTGGCTGTTACATCTACATCTTAATTTGGATGTAATAAAATGATAATTGTCTTAAAGAAATGAATAAAATCGTTCAAGTAAAAATTGATTTATTAAGCAAATATATAAGTAATATCAAAAATGGTAATATTTAAAATATCAAAATAATAAAGAAAAAAAATCCCTTAAATGGAGCAAGATAACATTCTCCACATCGAGAATTTTGATTGAGAATAATATTCAACGGTTGGAACCCCCAGTCGCCACAAGTTTGAAATTGAAAGTGAATGAATTTGTTCCCAACGGACAACAGGAGCATGGAGAAGAGATCCAAGGTTGGTGAATTATCGAAATGTAACATAGCCAAAATGAAGCCAACCCCCATAATCAATATTAGGTTTGAAAATACTTTGGCTATCGCGAATCGCCAACAAGACTGTGAGAATTATTATAGCCATGTAACTGAAGCATATTTGCGGTAAGAAATTAATAATAAAGAGTTATAAATAGATTTTTGTTTTCGATAGGCGGGATAGTGAATTAATGCGTCTGCATTAGAATTGAAATGAAAAAAATAGCCGTTACATTAATCGATAAAGAAAGGATAAAATATTTTATGTTCGTCATTCATAAAAATTAATTTATTGATTTAATTTAAATATAATTCAATTAATAATGATTAAAAAATAAGTTTAAGTAATTAAAAAAATGTTAAAAGCTAGGAAATATGTAATACCAATTGAAGCATCACATACTCATACAAGCATTCATTCAATTATTATACATTTATTCACTCTCTGTATTAAAAATAATAATATGCAGTATTTAATCACACTATTTGGAAACAAAAATTTTTTTATAATGAACGAATTTTCATCGCTGTTGTCACAGTTAATAAATTAAAAATAATATTGTTATTCAAAAAAATAATTTAACCATCATTTTGAAGTCTATATTATCTCTCCATTAATTAGTATAGGATTTCAAATTTATAAAAAGGCTTCAGTAGCATTAAAAGTGTTATTATCCTAGTCATTAACTGTTCCGAATTTTCTTGTAACATAAGAACACAATTCCATAATAACGAATAAATTATTAGTTATATTAGAAGTATGGTTATTTATTTTAGTTATTTCATAACAGTTTCTTAATTCTAACGAATACTTTAATTAATAAATAAAATATCCAAAACCTTATAAAGTCCCTGTCATAAATACAGCACTTAATTTGTGTATTTTATTTCACTTTGTTGGCAGCTATTTCATTCAGTCAAAGGAAAATTACTCAAATGTAAAATTGTTCTATCAAAAATGATATGTAAATTTAAATCTATTGTTATGTACATAAAAAAGTGCGCTTTTTATATCACATGAAAAATTAAAGTAAAAAAGAATTTAAGTGTTACAGTTTCTGAAGTGTAAAATGCTATCAAAAGTTTATCAGAGTGTCACTTGCTTTAGGTCCATCGCCTTCAGAGCCAGCAGCTCTCAGTTTTTGTTGCATTGCTTGAAGCATGTCTTGCATTTTTCGAATCTGTTGAAAGAAAATAAATGTTACGATAGTTTTTCGTTTAAGTAAACAAAGAAAATATTGCAATCAGTCTGAGTTTTAAAAGTTTTTGAATCCTGCAAATATATTATTTTAAAGCACATGAAATAATTTATAGCGTAAGAAATTGTTATGAATAGGTACGTAAATTTCCAAAACGGTTATTATTATGCTTAAGTAGAAGTGATAACAATAATAATAATAAACTTTTTTGAGTGTACTAATTTGAAAATTTTGTAATTAATTTGTTATTCGAAATGATGTTCATATAAAATCTTTTTTTATTTAAATAAAATAGTATTTCTTGGTTGATATAAATTAAAATTTTGAAGATTTGAGCAATTTTTGAGAATTTAAAGCTAAAGAAAAACCTTTTGGGGCATTGCTTCTTGAAAGTCACTGAATTTGCAGGTATGACAGTTTTTTTTCTAAGTAATGAAAATAAATTTTTTTACAAATAAGGTTTTTAAAAAAACAACAACAAAATAATGAAAAAACAATAACAAAATTATATTTTTTAAAAAGAAACCTTAAAATCTAATTTAATTCAATAAATTTATTTTCACTGTTGTTAGTTATTTTCACTGTTGAATAACATCGATATAAAGTTGTTATTTAAATAAGATAAACTCTTCTAATTATTTTTAAAAAGTGATTTTATTAATAATTTTAAAAAACTAAAAGTAATTTTAAAAGTTAAAAATAATTTTAAAATTAATTTTAAAAACATTTAAGAGCAAATAAGGAAATTAATATTAAATATTAATAAGTAATTAATAAATTTTAAAAAGTAATAAAACAAATTTAAAAATTCAAAGTTATTAATAAATTAATTTCAAAAATAATTAATCTATAACTTTAAATTTGTTATTTTTAATAATATTAATATAAAGTTTAGTAAATATCCCTTACTTCCTCTTCCTTTTGTTGTAGTAACCTATCAGTTTCGGATACAGCTTCAAAGTTTGGTCCTGAATCTCTCCTGAGCTTGCTACAATAGATGACAGGGTTAATTTGATGTTTAATTTTTATAAAATTTAAATGAAACATGATAATAAATTTCAGTATTTAAGAGTGTTATACATACTTTCTTTCTCTGGCTGCTTGTTGAGAAATTTTAGTTATGTATTGTGCTCTGTAGCTTTCATAGTGCACATCTCTGGTGACATCTTTTAGATCCTGCATATGTGTGCTAATTCATATAAAAAAACAATACATTAATAAAAGAAGAAACTGAAAAACAATATTTAAAATTTTAATTTCTTATATTTAGACAAGTTCAAAATTCCAAACATTTTTTTAAGGAAATTACGACAACAAATATTTCAGTTTGGAAACAGTAAATTCTCACCGATCTACTACCACAATTACCACAACGGTAAACGGGGTAAAAACGTCTTTCCGCAGTATCTGTACTAAAACTGCGAATATTGATGCAATTTTAATAGGTAAGACACAGGGTTTCAGATATGTTTAGGAATACTAACTTAGTGACGTAGTCAGCTTATGCTTATCATACTGATGTCAATTATTGAGTTTATCACACTTAACGAGTAAAAAATAATCATGAAATAAACTCCTATTTTTAATTAATACCAGTAAGCTAACAAACATCAATGATGTTATCTTTAAAATATTTCCTAAAACTAAATCATCTATAGTTTAATTTTTATCAATGTCTAGTTCTTCACCAATGAAAAAAACCTCAGTTTCCAAATGTCTCTCCAGAATGATCTACAATAATTGAAATTTTGAAACCATTCTTAGGATAGAAGATAAAATTGTCTCTTTCTTCCATCGTTCAAATTTCAGGATGCTAGCCCAAACGGGTATTGAGACAAACACACACGTAGAAACACTTAAACATCTCATTCTTTATATTATAGATTTTGTAATCTAAATTTAAAAAAAGGATGATTACTAAAATAAAAAAAAATATTTTACAGTGAAATATAATAAATAGTCATGATTTCATTTCCAGAAATTTGTTTTCTTAAATGGATTTTTAAGTAGGTTTATTTTAATATTGATTATATTTTACATATTTAAATTATCTATATATCATAAAGGAGAAAAATGCAACAAAAATTTATAAATTAAAAATTTATCTACATTTCCAAACATAAATTATTCACTTGTTTATAATTGAAGAAAATGCATATTTTTAGTAATGGCATTGAAAAAAAAATGTATGACGTTTACCTGATTAAGAAGGTTCGTAGTTTCAAAAAGTCACTATGTTTTGGATTTTCAACTGTAAGAAGAGTAAATGAAGCAATAAATATCTCAAATAATATAAGTATCTCATATACATCCCAATATAGTACAAACTTGAACATATAAACCTCTCTCTCATATAATAAGAATATACAGACTAGGTAGAATATATTAGAGTCGATAATTCATTGTGTTCTAATGATAAACCATAAATGAAAACAACCTTAATTGCAAAATTAGAATATACAGACGATATAGAATACAATAAGACAGGCTATTTAGTGTGTTCCGTTATATAAATATATAAAGGGAAATGACATGGATTACATAATTAGAATATATAGACTATATAGAATATAATAAGGTAGATTAATCAATGTGTTCCGCTATAAAAATCCATAAATAAAAATAACCTCGATTACATAATTAGAATATACAGAATATATAGAATACAATAAGGCCAGGACACAGAATGTTCAGCAGTGCCGAGACTTGGAACATCTCTGGACTGATGGTTGCTCTTGTTTTTGGATCGAAACTATCGTCTGACTCATCTAACTGCATTGCCTGCGTTCTGATTCGTCACATTATACTTTAACTAATATTATGCTTTTCTTCCAGTTAAGATTTTTTAGTTGATGTTTCGTTAGGAAGCAAACTATAGAAAGGCAAGTTACCTAGTCAGACTTTTTGAGGGAACTAATTCGCATTTGCGTTAGAGGAAAAAAAACACGAACATATCCCACGGTTAGCCAGACGACTATGGAACTGATGATACGTCTACCATTGAGGATATTTTACATCAGAACTGTGGTTTGTGGGAGCCGGGTGAAGAATTCATATCGACCAGTCGTCAATGGGATTCGAAACTGGATGGATGGGGAGCGTTCTATCGACTTTTAATATTTAGAAACTATTATTCAAAGCAATATTAAAGGCATGTGTTTTACCTTCTACTATACCCCAAGGATATAATCTTCCTCTAACTTTTCGACCATTTATTTCTACAATCTGAGTGCTTCCAATTATTGCAAGCGTTCTATCGACTTTTAATATTTAGAAACTATTATTCAAAGCAATATTAAAGGCATGTGATTTACCTTCTACTATACCCCAAGGATATAATCTTCCTCTAACTTTTCGACCATTTATTTCTACAATCTGAGTGCTTCCAATTATTGCAAACGGTATGCTCTCCTGAAATCAGAAAAAAGTAATTAATTAGGACTTGCCTACATAAAATAATGTTTGAGGAAAATAAATGTTAAGGCACTTCACCTACGCGTTACTACTCCCACCATCAGAAATATTGTAGTTGCAATATTCTGATACTTGGTGTGATTAATCAGCAATTATAAAATTATTGAAGAAAGTCTATTTAAAATTGGATAACTAAAATAAGGCCAGGGAAAATTTATTAATGAGGAAGTAAACGATGATCACACATGGTATATCAAAATGGTAATTTTGAAGAAAAAATAGAATCGTTGCAAAATAGTAATCACTTACAAAAATTATCTACGTAAATTTATATTAAGGCAATTCATCAAATAATAGTTACAAGAAATACCAAAAATTGTAATTTTAAATGAATGTTCATTACAGATTGAATAAATAAAACAATGCATCAAACAAGTTCTGAAAATCTGATTAGTGAACGATGGTTAATCAAGCCTGGTTTTTAAAGTATAGTTCATTAAAAATTAGATACATAAAGCTATGAATAAAATGATACTATTCTTAATATTAAAAATTAATATTTCTTAATATTAGAAATAATATTAAGAAAATTTAACAAATAGTTATCTTATTAGAAAGAGCACTCTATTTTAAATTGAATATAAAAATAATATGTTAGCAAAATTACTGTTAGTTCCATTCAGATAGTGGTATTATCGCCTTAATGTCAAAAATAGTAGTTTTATAAGATAATCAATTCAAGTTTTAATTTATAAAATAATATTGAACCTATATCATTTACTCGAATACTCATTAAGATTAAAATGAGAAAGTGTTGCGTTAATGGAGAACTAACATTTCAAGTAATTAAGTTGAGGTGTCAAGCTTGTATCAATATGAATCGTAAGGAGTGTTATTATATAGACTTCCTATTGTTCAGTTCTAGTTAGTTTTTCAAAGGGCCATAAAAGTTTAAAAATTGTAGTGGCCATTAAAACTTAGTAAAAATTATAAATTAAGAAATCATTTTTTGCTGACATTTCATAAATATAAAAACATCAGAGATGCTATGGGTGACTTAACTGTAAAAAGGTGGTGACTGATAGAAAGTTAAAATCTATTGAAAATTATTCAAATTAGCAGCTTTGTCTAGCATATTTCTTTCAGCTTACTATTGAAAGCGACAGAAAAGAATATTTTTTCTTTAATTATGAATAATTTGCAATGTCAGTCATGCTGGTAGTTACGATTGAATCATTAAATAGATAAAAATGAATTTCATTTTCTCTGTTTCTTAATGTTTTTTATTCGCCCGTGGTATCCCTGTAACGTTTGCGCTATCCAGCGCTAGATATAAGTTAGAAGTAATTTAATTTTCCAAATTTATGATAAAGTATACAATAATTTTTCGAGCCCACGTAAAAGCTTGAAGGTGCACATAAAGATTGTGAATTGCGTAACAATTCATAGTCGGAAATGTTATCGTACGCCGCTAGAGGTGTCACCCCATAATTATGAACTGAATTTAAATAAAAGTAAACTAATTTAATCAAATAAAAGAACTTAGTCAGATATGCGCATGAACAGCCAGCCCACAGTACTGGGATAAATCCATTAGCGGCATGCTGTGACATTTCCAGATGCACCCTATTTCTTTTCCAAGTTTATGAGTGGTGTATAAAAACACTCTGCATATAATTATACTTAACAAAGACATGCAAGAAATGAAAACGTATTCGATACCTTCAATTCCCTGTCTTGCTGTTTGAATTCTTCATCTTCGTCACTATCACATTCAGGAAGTTGATAAATCCTTATTTGATTCTCTTCTACTTCTCTTAATACCTAAATTATATATATAGATGGATATTGTTTCAAATTCAATTTCATGCAAGTTTTTTATGAAAAAAAATTAATTTAATGTTAAAAATGTTAGAAAATAGTTGGTGAAATGTTAATAAATAAAAAAAAAGACGGGTGACACTATATGCTTCATAACAGAATATAGTTCTGATATCGCCCTGTCTAAAAACATACCATACCAAAACTAAATTTTTGAAAGAAATAAAAATATAAATGTTCAAAAATTAGATGTTTTTCTTTATTTATCCCCGTAAAACGTTCATTCCAGTTTTATACTTTCCTCACAACTTTAAGTAAAAATGCTTTATTTTTTGCCATAATTACAAATTATTAAAAATTAATAAATAAAGTCCTCATAACAATTTTGATTGCTGTTTTGAGATTGAATTCATACAATCAATTAGAACACAAAATTGTTCATAAAGAAATTGCTCTTTTTTAGACCCCAATATGGTAAGAAAATTAAACAGTTTGGTCGTTAAAGGAGGTTTTAATTCGCTTTTATTATTTTATTAATGCTTTTAACTCGAATAGAACGTTAAAAGTTGTTTTTTCTTTTCTTTTACAAATAATTATTACTTTATAATAAATAATATTCACGTGTTTTAAAATATTAAAAATACTTTTATTACAGTTAGCATATGCTAAAAAAACTATCTTACATCAACTAAGATTTTTTAAAATACAAATATCGATATTTGATATTTTCTTTAAAAGAATCATACGACAAACAATTTTCTGATTTTTAAGTACTTGCTTTGTAATAATATTATTTTCGTACAGTTTAAACTTTTTTGTTTTGTTTTTTAAATGACAATCCTGAAAAAATAATTATGCGTACCGTATCTTTCAACTTTCTGATTTCTTGTGGAGTGAGAGTATCAGCTTTTGCAATGACAGGAACAATATTCACTTTTTGATGTAATCTTTTCATGAACTCTACATCCAGTTGCCTGAGTCTGAAAATTAAGACGAAAATGAAATGATTATGTTACTGTGAATGGCCGAAATGGGTGGCTGTTGACTTCTATCGGTGAATGTTGACAATCACATAGTCGCTTAGGTAAATGTCCAAAATATATACTAGATCTAACT
The DNA here is from genome assembly GCA_949128135.1 of Parasteatoda lunata. Classification (NCBI taxonomy): domain Eukaryota; kingdom Metazoa; phylum Arthropoda; class Arachnida; order Araneae; family Theridiidae; genus Parasteatoda; species Parasteatoda lunata. The sequence continues at coordinate 11,464,338 of OX421972.1, forward strand.
AAATGCCACTGCCCGGTATGCCCTAAATCAATGCTTTTTAAAGTCAAGTGCCACGGAGAGATATGCATTTGCTCAGTATGCCCTGCATCAATGTTTTTTTAAGGTTAAGTGCTACTGTCCAGTATGTATTTAACCGGTACTCTGAACACTGCTGTTTCTCCTACTCTATCCTCAGTAGAGATTAAAATATCGAATAAATATAATAATATCAACGAATAAATTAATATCAAATCGATATAACAAGTATTTTTGACATTCACCAAAGCGACATTCTCTTGATTTCGGCCATTCACGGTAACAATTATACATAGAAATACTTACATGTTTCAATATTCTACTAAAATAAATCTATTTTATATTATAAAATATAATTTTGTTAATATACTTAATATTTAATTACTTTACTCTAATTCTGGTTTAAAAAAAATAAGAATTGTTATTTTAATAAATTATAAAGAAAAATCATTTATTTTCTGTTATTTAATAAGAATTTATCAATTCTATCTTTTGGAAATATTTGATTGGTGGATTTATAAAACGTTTCTGTTGATAATAATGACAACAAAACACAAATGAAAAACCCAATTTAAGATTTAACTAAAGTCTGAAATTAAAATATATAATCAAATTATTAGAGTATTGTTGAAATAGAAAGGTTATAAAATATAGCTATGATGTTTAAGGGGATCGTATGGAACTTGTAATCATAATACCTAGATATAAGGTACCTAATGCTACTACATTTATTACCACAATACTAGTTTTACCTGTTACTACAATTAATTATCACTGGTGTCAATATTAGTTCGGCAAAGTTTTTGGGGCTTCCAACAGCAGAAAAATACCCAAAATTGTTCCAATTATGCAATTTGAAAGATGCAAGAAAGTAAATATTTTCTACTGACCCGTGTCCAAAGGGTGGAATGAAGTACAGACAACAATGGACTCTGTTGTCTACAATATTTTTTCGGTTCAAGCCGCTTTCATCTTTGAAAAATTGATTAAATTGTTCATCTATGTATCTTTCAATTGTCTTCCAGCTAAAAATACATGAATTACAGTAGTTAAAAATAAATATTTAAAAGTAAAAACGTAATACAAAGCGTTTACAAGTAAATTTGAGATTCATGAAAAAAGTAGTTCATATAAAAATTTGCAAAACCTCTTAGAAAAAATTTATTTTTCTGTAATTATTATTGCATTTAATGTAAATTTTGATTTCTGCGTTTTTCGCTATTTCTCGAGACTTCTTGAATATTATTGAAACATTTTTGCACTCAATTAAAAATTCTTCATCCAAGATACTATCATGCAAATTATAACTTTTAGTAAGAATGTATTATTTTTAATGGTTTTATTTACAAATAGTAAAAAAAAAAAAAAAAAAAAAAAAAAACTTCATATGTAAAATATGAAAATTTTTATATCATTTTAAAGAGAACAATTTTCAAAGGCAAAATACAAAACTCAAGTAAATTTGGTTTAATCAAATTTTTAAAATACAACTTTTTCAAAATTTATTCTTGAGGAACTATTCAACCGATTTCTCTCAAATTTCATATTTTACCTCTTAAAATTGCTTTTTTTTCTTTTTACACTACATTTAAAAAAAATTTTTGACAATTATTGAATAAAATTATTTAATACTTACTAAGAGTTATATTTAGCATGATATTATCCTTGGATAAACGAATTTTTTAATTATTAACAAAAATATTTCAATTCTCTTAAAAAGTTCTCGAGGCATGGTGAAATACGAAAAAAGTAAAATTAACATTAAAGATCCAAACTTTGGACCGCTCTACTCCTGACCAAACTATTGAGACCTATTGCCCAGATTGTGGCTAGCCTTTACGTTTTGAGAGTCTGAAATCCGTTTCCTTAAGGAAATGTATGTTTATTCAGAGAAAGTACATTTTTGGTCTGATTTTGTAACTTAAAATATTGTCTAAAACTGATTGTATAGCATATTTGAGGTCAAACCCTCCAGCCATCGAGATTGAGACCGAGAAGGTGAAGATATGATCATTAGATCAAAAGTTAATCCCGTGGCGCGTCTTTAACTTTGCGCACTGTATCATTTCAGGTTATCATTGTTATTTAGATATTCCTTATAAATAACCAATAAAAATAAAGAACGGAGTAATTAAGTATTTTTTATCATAAATGTTGAATGCAAGAAACACAAATATCTTGAAAAAAATCAAAATGAGATCGAAATGAATCAAATTTAATATTAAATTGCACAATTCTATTTTACCAATTCTAATGAAATTCTAATACATATTAAAACAAAGTAGGAAATATCCTGACAAAAGTGAGTATCTTCCTGGAGTACGCCATGAAGTTTCAATTACTGGGAAAAATATCCAGACGAAAAACAATAATTAAAAAATATGAGAAAATAACTTAATACTACGCAATGGAGAAGCCTTTTTCCAACAATTTGCAATTGTTAGAACAATTTTGATGTTTTAATTTTTTTTTTCAGCAATTGAAACTTAATGGCTGTGAACTCACTTTTACTTTCTTTTATATTTTAAACTTGTAATGAAAATGAAAGAAAATTTGTGACGAAATGTTTCTCCCATTGTATTGCATTACCATGACATAAAAATGCTTTGTAAATTAAAAATATTATTGCATCGGCCGGGAATCGAACCCGGGCCGCCCGCGTGGCAGGCGAGCATTCTACCACTGAACCACCGATGCTTGGTAATAAGATAAACTTTATGTAATATTTCTTGTTTTACTAAAAGCATTAACCTAAATCTATAATAAGTAAGGCACACTTGCAGGTAAAGTTTACTTCCTCGTTCCGTCAACAGGTTTGAAAAAAGTTAATGTTATTGATAAAGTAAAGATAATTCATTGTTTTTTATAGAATTATTAAATTCTAAAACCTACTACTAAGTTTCACATTTCAAAGGTAGATTACATAATAAACTAAAAGTATATATAACAATTGATTCATTGACCTTGTAATTTAAATCTTGAAATCGCTTCTTATTCAAAAAAAAGCAGCACAATATTATCTATTCTGATTCTAATACTATACAAAAATAATACGTATTTATATAATAATATATTACAGCTTTTGGAAAATTTTAAAAGTAGTTAAGTAGTTAAACTATTAAAAATCAAATGAATTTTTAGAAATATTATTGCTCTGATAAAAATAACTAAAAGACAGCTGAATGAAGAAAATATTTGTCATATTCACTGTATATCTTCAACAAAATCAGTCAATTTTTAGTGGCTATATTAATAAAAACTGCAAAGAACAGTTGAAGAAAAAAGCCATGTTTTAAAAAACTGAAACTAAATGTTTGAAAATAAACAACTTATTTGGCATTTAAAAATAATATATTATGTGTCTAAGAATTTAAGCATCTAAAACTACAACAATTTTTAGACATTTTTTAAATACATATACTATATAAAAACACTTTTTATAAATATTAAAGTAAAGCATTAAATACATTTATCAAAAAAATACATTTTTTAGAGAGTTCGAAATAGTAATCAGAAAAAGTGGTTCAACAATAAAACAATAAAATCGGGCGAATTTGCAGCCTTCTTAGTAAGATGTTAACTGAATCATGTTTCCGTTCAAGTTAAACCTTAGTTGTGTGTGTGTGTGTAATCAAGTTCAAATATTCACGCAGAAACATCTCTCTATGCTTAATATAGCAAGGTTGCAACAACTACTTATACAACTTATGGTTAAAAGCGTTTCAGAATTTTCAAATAGTGTCTTTATTAAAACACTACTTCTAACAAATTTAGCATTTATTTTATTATAACCAAGCAGGTTTTCAGTTCGATTATTCGGTTGGATAAAAATTAAAAGCAGTTTTGTCTTTTTATTTTTGAATTGCAATTCATGTGTTTAATGTAATTGTTTTTAAGTGTACAGGTAAACAGTGTCTATTTTGTAAATGACTTACTTTTCTTCACAGTTGATGGCATCTCCAAATCCAGGTGTGTCTACAACTGTTAAACGCAGTTTTACTCCTTTTTCCTCGATATCGATTGTTGTTTTCTCAATATCAACTGTTCTGTCAACACGTTCTAAAATATGCATTCCATAAATATTAAAAAAATTTCTATCCACTAATTATGTATTTAGATTCGGGACGATTTCAAAACTTGAAAAGATAACACACCTTTTTAAACAAAACAAGAAAAAAAAACAAGCAAACAAATGAGTTTAAATCATTATTAAGGATAAGAATAAAATTCTCAACACATGTTTGATTGCAATTTGAAACTGATACATGGTGCAAGGTGACTATTGGGGACATTTCATATTTTTCCGGCAATTATATTAGATTTTATGTTTTATTTATCCGCTTTCTCATTTTTGATTCATCAAATTGTTTTAGTGTTTTGATTCATTCCTCTGTTAAGTATTAACTTGTGATCCCTTGTGTGCTTTTTAATTTATTTTGAACTCTCAAAATATTTACCGTTGCTTAGGAATGTCTCTGAAAAGAAATTGCATAGAATTGTATGCTCTATATTGAGAATATTATATCTTGCTATATTATATGCATTTTACGTACTTTCTTATATGCATTATATGTTTTTAACCTTCTTTCTTAATATGTTTTTGAAGCTTAGATGAAATAAATACAAATTTTAATCATGATAAGCTTCACTAAATGTTTCTTGTTTACGATCTTATTCTATATAGGATTGACTTATCAAACCAAGTTTATTTTAAAAAAATAGAAGTCTACACCACGAAAAATTTCAACGCTAGATTACGGTCAGTGACCGGAAAAAAGTTGTTCTAGTCACTGACCGTAATTTAAAACCGTAAAACTATCAAATCATACAAATACAGGTCTACCCATAATTGTTTTTCAATAAATATGTATGACAATGGCCGTAAATTTACTAATGCTCGTAAAAGATATTTTCAGCTTTGGCCTTGACGCTCTTTGAAGCTCAGACAATTTGTTAAACGAATCAAGGCGAACCGTGAAACGAGGTGAAATAGGATGTTGCTGTCATCTGTCTAGAGGGGTGAGAATTGCGTGATCGTTTTCCGTGATCATCAATGTGGAGGGAGTGTGAGAGATGTTCTTTTTTTTGGTACCGTCTGGATTCGAACACGGGACCTTTGTGTTTGTAATCTGATGCCGTAACCCCCACAAAAAAGGATGTACATACATCCACGCATTGAACTAAGAAACTTTATATTATCATCGTATAAGTTAACAGTCAACCCTATTAATTATTCCAAAGTTGCTCACTAATCCGATAACTGAACGTTTTTTGTCTAAGAGAGGAGCTGGACGCATTAATTAACTGCCAATTCTCTACATTTTTCGGAAATTGTGTATAAATCTTAAGCAACCGCAAGTCATGGCGCCTAAAAACCCTTAGCAGGTGTCCTATATTTTAATTAATCTTATCCAGTTTTTCTACTAAAAAAATCTGAATCTTTACTGGATTTTTTTCCTAAATATGACATCCCATCGGAACATTATTAAAATCTTAAAAATGCTGAAATGCTATATGATTTTAGCTTAAATGCTTGTAAATTAAGATTGAAGTCAGTACTTTTAAGCACTTTATTTATCTTTTGATAATATAATAAGAATAATAACTGTCCTTAAATAATTTCCTAAATTCAAAAAGTTATTACGCTACTTTTTGAATTCCATAACTAACTTAAATATTGATTCTAGCTCCTAGGAATTTCTTACTTTTAAGGACACTTGTTTTAAAATATTATTTTATCCGTTTCAATAAATTTATTCAAAGGTTTAATTTATTTTTCTTAGTAGTTAAACCATTTAAACAATCTAAAATTACACTTATTAATTTATTTTATTGAGATTCATAAGAATTAAATTTTAATTAAAGTTTTTAAAGATAATAGCTTACCTTCAACGCTAAGTATTTTTCTATCTTTGTAAAGATCTGTGAGAAATAAGCTATTGATCAATGTTGATTTCCCTAAACCTGTCTCACCTGAAACATATGATAAAAATGACATAAACATTCGAAATTCGAATGAAAATAAATCATTTAGAAATTAAAAGAGCAATTATGATGTTATGAGTTATTCTATCACAATTAATATTAAATTACATACAGAATATAATTTATAGTAAAACAATTACGAACTACACACTTCCACCAAAGGTGACCAAACGAGTTAATGTATCTAAGTCGTATTGGAGTCTAGATGGTTTTTCCTAACAAAATTTACGATTTTTCTTTCTCTTTCTTTTTTTCTTTAGAGAAATAAAATTATTTTATTCTAAAAAGCTGTTTCATTCTAAGCAATTTGACACCAAGTATAAGATAATACTGAAAAAACTTCCCAAGTTATAGCAAAAAAACAAACAAAAAAAAAACAGAAAAACCTATGAATGAAAACAGAGAGTAACGCACTTATTTTACGAATTGAAATTATCTATAAACTCAAGTACTTTGTTATAAGATTTATTATATGTTATAAGTTTCGTCTTTAAATCTGTTTCTCACCTCAACCTGGTGCTCAAGATTACTCAACTTCTAAAAAACGCATGAAGTTAAAATTCAGTAATTGATTTTAGTATAGTATGCTGCTTAAATTCACAATAGCACTTGAATATTTGATAGATGTTTCATATTTTTTGGGATCAATGAAGTTTTTTTACTTAATTCTTTAAATTTAAATGTTTCTTAATTTAGAAAATACTTTTTTATTTTTCAATTTTTTCGAGCATGATTTCAAAATGATCCTATTTGACTAATCATTAAAAGTTATTTCCAAGTCAATAACATAACGTGCGGTCAAGATGTCATAATATATTTTTCATCACCAACTTTTAGCTTAAAAGATTTCAAGATTTTTAGTAGTTTTCTATAATTATTATTTCTAGTTTTGTTCTTTCCTATGTTTGAAATTCAAATGAAATGATTTTTTCTTTAAAGTAGAAAAAAGTCAAAGAAAATATGTTTTTTTTTCTTCTTTCTTTTAAAACCTATGCAGCTGTCATGCTGAAATATGCATAACATTTAAAAACCAAATTATTATCTAATTTAAAACTTTTTCAATAAATAAAAATCATTAATATAATCTTTTCATACCACAACCTTGAATTGAGTGCAGAATAATATCTATTTTTAGAGATCTTCTCAACATCTGTCTAACACATTAGAATGGAATTGGAAAGCCGTTATATGGTTGCAAAACATCAGCAAGGTTGTGGTATAAAAATATTACAGATAATATGAATGATTTTTTTTATTGAAAAAGTAGTAAATAAAATGATAATTTGTTTTTTAAATGTTTGACATATGTAGTGCATATTTCCGCATGACAGTGACCTCTGAAACAGGAAGTCATTAAAATGACCAAGACATGGAAGGGCTATTTTTTTTGTACTTAGTTTTTTTTCACATTGGCTTCACTATTTTGACTTTCGCGTGCAGTTGTTACTGGGAAACACCAGCATTAGAGAATGTCTGCTGTGATGGCGAATATTCTCCTTGTTGCTTCGGTTATTGCTTGAAAATATTTGTTCATTTTCTTTATTCTTCTTTATTACCAGCAAACTTCAGCATTCAAAAGTTATTGATGGTAAACGTTGAAAAAAATATTTTTGTTTATTTGATTGCATGAGTGCCACTCTTCAATCCTGGGAAAAATCATTTGGCTAAATTCCATCAATATCTCTTTCCCATTTCTAAACTAATTTCTCTTTTTTCATTTCACGCTGATTTAATCTGTTCATACCATATCAGCTCCCTACAATGTCCTTGAGAAAATATTGAACCTCATCTCCTACTTTATCTCCCGTTAAGCCACTCTCCTGTAGCATTTTCAACGAGACACTGTTACCCATCCAACCTATAGGGACCCAAAGAAAACCATGAATATTTTTCATTGAAAAACATATTTTCTATTCAAAATAAAAAAAATAATACTTTTTATGAAAACAATGCTATTTTTTCACAATTATTGCCAAATGATCAAGTAATGATGTCACACTGCACAATGAAAAGAATGATATTTGTACCATTGCTGAATCTAACTTTGCTGAATCTAACTTAACTTTGCTTAAACCCCCCTCCAATGCAGAAGATATATCAATATTTTTTTTTTTTTTTTTTTTTTTTTTTTTTTGTAATTCAACATTTATTTTTTTGTAATTATAGTGCTGGAGCGAAAACTAATGATGAAGCGAGAGCGAAAAATGAGTACACATGAATGAGTTCAAAAAAAAGTTGGTGGTTTTATTATTCAATTATTAGTGTAAGAAATGGACACAACTAGCTACTATTTTTGTTTTGTTTGCTAAAAATTAATTAAATAAAGAAAAAAAATGTTTTAAAAAAATGATTGGGGCTATTATCACGGAAAGGTAAATTTTGGGGTTAGTTAGAAATTTCTGAAAGTTCCAATAAACAATACTGTACTATATTATATTGTCAAAAAATAAGTGCAGTCTTGAAATATTTTTCAGAGTGGCTCCAATGGTTGAAAAAAATTAGCCTAACTAGTCATTATTTTTCACCAGTAAAAGACTATATTCATCTGGTCCTGATTGAAGGATTTTAAGAGAAAAATAACGTAAACAAGCGAACGTAAACAAGCGAAGTATTTACTGATTGTCAATATTTTCCCGTGTGACAACGCACTAATGATTTGATTTAATGACTAAATTTATTTAACAGTGACGGAATTTTAAGTCTTCATCAAAATGATTTTGCAGTCGACATTTACCAGAAGAAATTGACATTTGCCAAATTTTATGCTTTTCTGGTAATTTATTCATTTTTATTCCTTATTTTCTGGTTTTCAAGTTTGCCATTTTTTACATGGGAGAATAATCGGAATTTTTATGATGTTATCAGATTTATATTGCTTCCATTTATACCAGTTATTTTCACAAAAAGGACTTAACAGCTAATCATTATTTACGACATAAGTTAAATAAAAAGTCTCAAAACAAGAATGTATGATATAGTTTATGTTTAATAAGAACACCCCTACTAATGACCAAGTTTTTTCTTTTAACTTTTTTTTGAGCCTTTAATTTATTCTTTGTAGAAATATTAAATATCCATCATTAGAATCATTAAAAATCCAAAAAAAAAAGGGAGAAAAAGATTCGACTTCATGTATTTTAATAACTTAGTTTGGAAGTTAGAAAATGCAACATTTATAAGGTTAGTGCCTGGAGCATAATTGCATTGATAATATAGATTTTTTTAAAAACTTTATGGTAAAGCGAATTTTACCCGATTCCGATTGAATCGATAAAACTGTTAAGTATATATTGTGAAAATAAATATAAAAAAAAGGCTCTTAATGTACTATTTAGACATTAAGAATAACTTTCAATACATTCGTAATGTTTTATGTTTGTCAAATACAATTTTAGTTTTTAGATGACCAATGAATAAAAGAAAGTTTTAAAAATCTGTTACTATTAATTAAAAAATTTTAACTTTAAGATATAAAAATTTATTGCATCGGCCGGGAATCGAACCCGGGCCGCCCGCGTGGCAGGCGAGCATTCTACCACTGAACCACCGATGCTTGCTAACAGTATGAAGTTTATGCGTTATTTTCTGTAAACTCAAAGCATTAATCTGTCCCAAATGAACATTCAGGTAAAACACCTGTAGGTAAAAATGCTTTCTTGTTCATTTATATGATTGATGAGTTGAAACCTGATTCGACTATTTTTAAAATTATCAAAGTTTTGGCTGTTTGATATCTTAATCAAAAAACTAGATCAGTTAGTATATCCACAATATATCTTTATATTCTGAATGTCTTAAATAGAAAAATAGAATAAAAAAAAAACCATGTTTAATTTTAGATAAATAAAGAATGAAATTATAAATTTAAAAACAATAAGAGAATCAACCAAAACGTTTTGATCGATGCTCTAGGGATGTGGAATGTTTGGGTCAGGTCGGTCCATGGATGACCATGGAGGTCAGGTCGACCCATAGACCTGAACCTCCATGCTTATTACAGATTTAAACTTTATAAAACATGTCTACAATTAATTTATCTTTGCATGTTATCTCCTACAGACCAAGACAATCTCCTATATATCAAAAGTTCCTTCACTTCATAAAACAGATATGAAAAAAAAAATTTAATTAGTGTTTCGTATTATTTTAATAATTTTCTAGTTCTAACCCCTACTACTATGTACCATATATGGCTTATTGTAGAGTAAAGCATTTCAAAGATTTAACAAAAGCATAAAAAAATGTATACATAACTATAAAAAAAATAGTTACGCGGTATTTGTATTTCTTCTGCTTTCTTCATTGTAAATAGTTTGTTTAATAAGCCTGATGCGTTCCCACTAACTATACCTACTCATATGGGCCGGGATAGCCTAGTCGGTAGGGCGCTGGGCCCATGTCCGAGAGTTCGTGGGTTACAACCCCGCCGGCCGAAGACTCCCCGTGTAGTAAAGTGACTGATGCACGTTAAATCTGTCGAGTCGCAAAAGTCCTCCATGTTCCCAAAACAAATCAAAACCTCTGGGGGTACTGGATTGGAGATCGATCGTTCTCTGATTCAGGTCAAAATTACGATCTGTAGATGAATGAATGGGTCCGTCCTATAAACGGGTGCGACGTATGTGTGACGTGTGTGTGGCTGAAGTCGGATTCTTGGCCATAGGATGGCGCCACTGAAATAATAAGAAACGCACACTCTGCCTTAAATCTGCTAGGTTTCACCAAGCAGGCTTGCCCGTGTGGTAAGTAGCATAAGAAGCAACAACAACAACATACCTACTCATAATTTGACACAACTTGTTTTTTTTTTTGTTGTTTTTTTGGTAGCTTTATAGAAATAATTTCAGTATTCTTCGAGGGTTACAATATTTGTTACGAAAAGAGTCAAACATGAAAATACTTTCAAATAAAAACTAGTTTTAAATATATTAAATCAGTTCAACTAATGATGTTTATCTTGCAAGAACTATAAGTATATAAGATTAAAATTTTAATTGTTTAAATGTCAGTTGAATCACTGAGTTGGAGAGTCATATGACTAACAACTATTAAAAAAGTTTTAAAAAAATGTATAGGAAATTCACTTCTCTTTTAAACAAAGCTACATATGCAACTTTTCACGAAACTGACTAGGGCAATTTTATGACATGAAAATGCAATTTTACAAAATAAAAATTTACGTTTGAAATAAAAATTTAAAAAAATAAATACCAAATTTAACTGTGTTTAAATAAAATGCATAAAAAAAGTAGTTCAAAATAAGAAGGAAAAAAATTCCAAAGCAAAAACTTTTATTTTATGTACATATAACAATAATTAAATCATTAAATGCCGAATAAAATGTTAATATGTAATTATGATTATTAAGTGTAGGTTGTAAATTATTGCGACTTTTTGAAAGAGCAATCAATATATCTTACCTACAACAATGAGGGTGAAGTCAAAACCTTTTTTCACCGATTTCCTATGCACTTGCTCTGGTAATGTGGCAAAACCTATTTCACCCTGAAAGAAATAATTTAAAAATTAAGTAACGCTTATGAAATCTTTTGGTTCTTGTGTAAAAAACTACATTATTCAAGAAACCTTTAAAAATTATGATAAAGCATAGAATTTTAGAGCAATATTTTCTTTTCCTTATTACCTTTGGAGGCTTTCACAATACCAATTCACGTAGCTCGCAAAATGCATGGAATATTTTAATTTCTAATTTCAAAATACCAAAGTAAATATTAATGCTTGATGAATGCGGTTATGAATATAATATATATTAAAAGTTTTTAAAAGTAAAATAGAAGGAGTCAAGTACCAATTTTAAAAGTACAATTTTTCTCCTTGAAATACAAAAGACTCTACAGTTTCCACTCGTACAGTATTATATTATTTTATAATGCGAAAACTGTTCTACTTTTAAACACAATTATCACTTTAGTGTTAATCAATACGCTGTGTTAGTTTTTATCTGCTCATTCCATATCAGCTCTCCGCAATGTCATTGGGAAAATATTGAACATCATCTCTTACTCTATCTCCCGTTAAACCACTTTCCTGAAGCATTTTCAACGAAACACTGTTACCCATCCAACCTATACTCCAGACACAGCAGGACCCAAGGAAAACCACGAATTTCTTTAATTGAAAGAATACTTGACTGCCTGATTATTTGGTGTTAACGACAAGCAGAAAGAAGTTCAATGCAAGGACATAGCGGGGAGTTATGAACATACAGAACAATCACAGCTTCTATAAAAATATATTATTTTTATTTACCTTACTTAGGAATTGGTAAGTAAATTAATATACTTTTTTCATTGCAAAATCATAATTTATTTAAGATGACGTTTTTTCCCCCCGTAGTTCCTGCTTGAAATATTTTTTTTTAAACATAAAAGAGTCATTTCGCAAAAAAATACCCAAATGTTTGTCTGGATTATAAAGATTTTACTAAAACCTGTGTGTAAATCTAAAAGTAAAGTATTAAGTACAGATTAAAGCCACCATAAAACCAATTGGTAAGCTAGAAAAAGTATCAGCAAAACCTTTTCTACAACTTCAACATCTTTTCATTAAAAATCAAATTTCTTTTAATTAATAGTTTTCGCTGATACATTTCAGTGAAATGTAACAAAAAATATTTAAAAAAACATAAAGGAATGCAAATCCATGATATTTATATTCTTTAACCGAATTATTAATTAATAGCCTACAGTTAATGACTTATTTTTATTTATTTATTTGTATTTATTCATTTATATTTATTTATTTTGCATTGAATATTTTTTTAAAAAGTGGTGGAAATTTTATTTAATAATTTTCATTTATGTTCATCATGTAAACTTACGCATTAGATAAATGGATATTTGAAAAAAATTTATGAGTTTGAAAAAAAATATTTTAAAAAGAACAGGATATGCGATGTATTTTATAACATAGATTAATGGTTTTTAGATTAAATAATTACAAACATTCATTTTAGAAAAATATTATGTGTAATCGTAATTGTTTATTCTTCGCCAGACCTTGAACTTTAGCTTACGTGGGATTTGTAAGGCTGAGTTCCTTAATGTTTAGATTGAGTAACGGAAACAATGATTAAATTTTATTGTATTTAGGGTGGATTAGGAAAATATCCGCAATTTCTTTATCTTTTTAGCTGGAGTTTTTACTTTTAAAAAGTTGACAATGTTGCAGTGTTTTATGAAACAAAAGAGTTTCTTAATTTTTTTTTAAATAAAGGAAATAATTATATTTTTAAAAAAAGGCTTATATTACTACAGTAAAATAAAACATTTTAATTCAAAATAAAAATAAACCCACAAAATTTAATAATTTTTTTATAAATCAAATAAAAAACTTAATATTTTAATAACTGATTTTTAAATTATAATTTATTCTCTTTCTACAAGTTGGTTAAATTATCTGAAGCATTTTTTTTTTTATTATCGCTTGCTAAAAGTAATCATAAATATTGAAGCACCATTAGTTATACATAGTAATTTAAATTTCTTATCAAGTTGTACACCAAAAGTAAGTATAAATTTAAGAATTAATTATTTTTAAAAATTAATATTTCATAAGTTTAGTAATAACTAGTACCATAAGAATTGATACTTTTTGCTTAAATTTTAAATAACAATAAAATTAAATATTATTGACGATGAAGACGAAATATATATAAAACTGGCACACTTAAATGAAGTAATGCACAAAAATAATATGTTAGTGTACAGTTTTGAAAAGATGAAAGTATATAAAAGTTATCTTAATAATTGTTTGTAACATTTTGAAATAATGTCCAGGATAAAAAAAAATATTATTGAGAATGCACACGTAAATAAAAATACATACCGAAAAAGGATGTCCTTCAATAAAATATTCCAAAAAGGGAATGTTAACACCAATTAGAAAAGTTTCAAAAGAAAACAAAACAAGAATTTGCTTATAATTAATGTAAATATGAAGGTGACGAAAATCGCAGACGTGTTTTGAACATAAAGATTTAAACACTTACACCACATAAAAGTCTTCCATCAAAAATTGAAAACGATTCTTGTCTCTGCCAATGCAAACTCATATTCTCTGTAATTATGTGTACATTTGTCTAATTAAAAAAGTTTTCTACCAGTTCCAGCATTCTTAAAATCTTCCAAGTGAACTCAAATTTAAAAATATTAAAAATATTTTTCTCAGAATCGAAGCAATGAACGGACTAAATATCGTTTGCATTACCAAACGATCTATAATATAAAAGAATTTTTCTATCTTTTGCTACAAATATCATATATTGTAATACATATTCAACATAGAGCTTCTGTACAAAAAAAAATTGAACTAGAATAAACCGAAGAGGTTTGGCTACCTATGTTCCAGCCAAATGACCATGTCCTGTGGCCCGTCACGCGATGTATGAATCTGAAACTTTCCACCCCAGCTTAGTAAGACAAGATTGGATTATGACTTTTTTCTTCTTCTTTTTTTTTTTTTTTTTGTGAAAAGGAAAGACAATATCTTCTGTGGCGGGTCTTTGATCTCTCTCTTCCTCCCCAAAATCATCCACCCTTCCGGTAGATTGGATGGTTGATGGAAAGTTACATGATTTAAGATGGATTATATATGCTATGTTATCCCTCTATCATAGAATTACTGATGCGGAATGTTTTCTCGGAATCTCGTTAAATATATATTTTTATTCCCGTGCGTCCAGTTAGAGGTGACGCTGTTTGAAACTGCTGTTAGCATAAATCCGAGGTTATTTTAATGAGATACAGCTTATTAATGTGTGCTTTGTATGAAGTTACAAGCATTACATAGAATTGTAAAAGTATCTGTAAATCTATTCTTTATAGATAGATGTCATAATAGTATATCTTTAAGAAATATACTCCTAATTATTAAAAACCAGGATTGTCCTCCATAAATCATATCGGAAAAGTATAAATACTTTGTAATATAATATCTTTAAAAGAACATGAGAGCATGTCATTTTTTATATTACAACGTGTTAAAATATATTTGCATTTTTAATATCATGTGCTATTAAAAAGTTTCAATATCATATCATGTGTTAATATCAATACCAATTTTTTATGATTTATTAAAAATATCAATGAAAAAAAGCAATTTTAAATAGCAATTTTAAATTTATAATTGTTTTAATTTTCTAAATGTTAATTTTTAAGCAATTTCAAATTTATAATATTTTTTAAAATTATTCTCAATGCTAGATGGATCATTGGCCTGGATTTAAAAATCCAGGCATTGTTTTGAATCTTTATATTTCTACATCATACAAAAAATGTATGAAAAATCCTCCCAAATCTATTATAAATCACTTTTTAAACAAAAATAAATTTAAAAATATGTATTTCCATACATTTTGTATAACTGAGAATATATTTAACTACTAAAATATTTAGATTTATTTTGAAAAAAACTGTCTATGCTTTAATTTGACTTCAATATTTTCTTATTATTTGTTCATAAGCATTTGTATTTAAAAATATTTTCATATGTCAATAAATCATTTGCACATGAAAATAATTTTTAAAATTAAAACGTTAAAACATTTCTAAGATTAAAATATCTTATTATATTTTTTTACTATTTTTAAAAAAAATAATAAAATAAGTTTTAAAATTGCTTTTGTTTTGAGGGTTAACTGCACTGCAACATAAGCAAACGTTAAACTTAAAAACTTTATATCTTCACTTCAAACTAATTGAAGTTTGAGACTGTGTAGGTGTAGAGCATGTAACCGTTAAATAGGAATAGGTTTCAATTTTGCATAAACTTTGTTATTACCTTAAAACAAATTTCAGTTCAGTTATTAAATGTCAAAAAAGTAAAATTTATAGGGTATGAAAAAAATACAGCAATAAATATCATCTTCACCATCACACAACTATGGCCTAAGCACCTAGCCCTATTTAAAGTTTTATTTTTGAACGACCATGGTAGGAATGCCACGTAATTTAGACCCAAGTCAGGCGACGTGGACAGCGTCTGAGTTGGTCCCCTTTTTCCGAACTTGCACACCACAACCAATGACTTTCAACCCTGACAGATTCGATGTGCACCTTGTTGCGTATACGCGCTAATTTTTTTTCTTCTCTTTTTGTGCGTTGATGTGATCGACACCCTAAACTGACTGCGCCATGGGAACGGAGTGTTTATCACAAGAGGCTGAGTGGCAAGATCGCAAAATTTGAGCAGTTTCTTCTTTTTTTGTGCGTTGATGTGATCGACACCCTAAACTGACTGCGCCATGGTTTATCACAAGAGGCTGAGTGGCAAGATTGCAAAATTTGAGCAGTTTCTTCTTTTTTTGTGCGTTGATATGATCGACACCCTAAACTGACTGCGCCATGGGAGCGGAGTGTTTATCACCAGAGACTGAGTGGGAAGATTGCAAAATTTGAGCAGTTTTTAAATAATCCTATGTATCTCGGGTTTGGATTTACTAGGATTAAAAAATAACTCGGACTCGAGTGAGATCCTCTTCTCTCTTAATCTTTACTTTATGGCTTTTACAGCCCGTAAAATATTACTTAAAAAAGGCATTAGAACTCTTTATGTAACTAATTGATAAAATAATTTTATGAGATAAAAAAGCTTGCATCGGCCGGGAATCGAACCCGGGCCGCCCGCGTGGCAGGCGAGCATTCTACCACTGAACCACCGATGCTTACACTAGCCGCAATTTTAAACATTAAGTTGTTTATATTGAGAGCATTAACCTAATTCGATATTTAGGTAAATCACCTGCAGCTGAAAAAGAAGACTTCCTTGTTCAAAGAGCAAGACGGTCTTTTTTTTTTTTTTTTTTTTTTTTTTTTCACTTCTTACATCAAAAACTCGCGCAAAACGGGGAATAAGTAAAGTTTGTTTCTTGCTGTTATTTTTTACTTACTTTTTTATTTTTATTTAAATTATATATTCGTATGGACAGAACAAGAGATCCTCTTTTAAATTGATAGGGCTATTATGACTGAAGGCGGAATAATTGCCTAATTCTAAATATATCTATTTGTTTATCTATCTATTTTTGTGCATATCTATTATATATATATATATATATATATATATATATATATATATATATATATATATATATATATATATATATATATATATATATATATATATATATATATATATATATATATGTATATATATATATGTAATTGATTGGTGCTAAATTTCATCGATAAATATCGGTTATTGTGCAAGCATATCTTGTAAGTATGGTTAAAAAAATGTTAAATTGGTCAATAAAGAATGTTAAAATAATTAAGAAAAGTTATAGTTTCGGCATTGCGAAATATTTTACAGGCTTTTTAAAATGATATTGGGGAATAGGTAAGTGTGAAAATTGTATTTTTCTTATTTTTATGTTACAAAACTATTAAAAATCAATGTTTTATTTTTAAAAAACCCAATTAATTTTTAAATTCAAATCTGATGTATGCATAATAATAGCAAATTAAGAAAAATAAAATAATATAACATATCAAAAAGTATACTAATCCTGAATCATAAAAATAGGAAATAATTGTTTTTATTGAATTCCTAAACAAGTGCATTTTTAAGAATTTAGCATTATGTTAAATACACCTTTAGAAGTGTATCAGAAAATTTATATCATCTAAAAAAAACATTCTTATAACATTTGTCGTAGTGACTTTTTATTGTTTTTTGTAACGTCTCCAACTTTGATAAAATGTTTCTTTTAAATATAAAACATTTTGTCAGCAAACTTTTAAACTATTTTAAAAACTATATTTAAAAAAAATTTAACTATGAGCAACTAAAAATTCTATGTAAATTTTGATTTATTAAAACTTTTTGTTTGTTCATTAACTTATATTGATGAACTGTTTTGGTTTATTTAAAACATGAAAGAGTCTTGAAAGTGTTTAAACATTTTACATTTGTTATAAAATTAAAGTTTGTCTCATATAGAGAACCTATTTTCAACTCAAGCATTCTTATTTTGAAAACAACAGACTAGGTTGTGACTAAATAGGTATTATTACTATATTGTACACTTCAATCAAAAATATAATTGAACTAAAGACTGTAACAATCTAAATCAAATTTCCAAAGCTAATCTAAAGCTAATTTGTTATTTCTTATTATTGTGAAAGAAATAATTGATATTATATTACATATTACAATAATTGATATTACATTACATTGATATTACATGTCCTATATTACATTGTCGAATTTTTATTAATTTAAAAAACTTTTTACAAGATTTGTGTTTGATTTATAAAATGTTAGAAAGAGAATGAATAAAAAGTAATTTAGTACAATCATAATGAATTTAACACTTACATCTACATCCATGTTTACATAGGAGAAAATCCGATATTAAGCAGCATGGGAAATAAAAAAACAAACCATATATGTTAAATTCAGTATAAAATAAATAATTATCTAGTAAAAAGCAAACAACAATTTAAAGAACTCATTAATTAATATAATTATTTAAAAACGAACCTGAATGTAGCATTTTTAGTGTGTATGTTTGCTTCTCTGTAGAACTCCGACGCCGCGCAGGGAATGCTGGGACGGAAGGATGTGGAGAAGATAGCTGCGCAAAGCACTGTGGGAACGGATCGATAGAGGATGGAAAAAGGGCGGTGCCCTTTTCTCTCTCATAACCGATCGCTCACGTCACGTGATGTGTATATTACACTGACACTCGCTAAGTGATCGCGTGTGGTTTGCATGCATTACTACAGAGTATTTTTGTTTTTGTTTTTATTATCGCTGATAATAAAATCATACTGATTATGTCACAATGGCATTTCAGCAAAATATATTAAGCTATTTTTTTCCTTATTTAAATGATTTCTTTCTATGGCGAGCAATTTAAAAATTGTCAGAATATTACATTAAATTGAGTAACGGATTTTACTTCTACTGAACTTATGGGATTTATTCTAAAAAATAAATTACATTTCTTAAATTTGTTTTAGGACATATTCAAAGATTCATTGCTTTTGTTAAACAGACTGTTATGTACACTTTCATTAGCCTTGTTATATGAATTTTAAAATTAAACATTAAGATAAATATTTTCTTGGGGCAGATTCAAAAATTAATTACTTTATTAATTAGTCTATTATGCATATTTTAATTATTGATACTATTAGATTGCATATTACTGCATTATGCATACTTGAATTATTGATACTATTATTGATACATTTTAATATCGACAGGCTAGTTAAATACATTTTGGGCTATATTTAATCATTAAATACCTAGGTTAAATAGTCTATCATGTAAGTATATTTTTATATATTGTATGTATATATATATATGTATATATGTATTTTTCTTTAACATCCTTGAGAGTAAAAAGCTCCTGTTTGGGTTTTCTAAGGAAATTGTTTGGCAGTTGATCCCGGGACACTGCGGTGTAGCTGGTAATGAGTTAGCAGACCATCTTGCTAAGCGGGGAGCTTCTATCCAACAGACATCAAAGATCCCTCTCACCAATGCCTAATCAAGAAAAAGATGATGGATCTCACTTTAAACCAATACACAGAGAAAAATGCTGCTAAGATCTTGTGGAATAATCTCAAAGATCTTCCTATGTGGCCAAGACGTAGGGCAGTTGGTGAGTTTCGCCTGACTACCGGACACGACTGCCTCCTCAAACATATCCATCGAATTCATGTTGCTCAAGCCCCTTTCTGTACGCTCTGCTCAAGCCCCTTTCTGTACGCTTCTATACTACTATTTAATATTAATAAATTTTAAAATAAATGTATATGATTGAAAATAACAATTATCCGTTTATATTATTCAATAGACTGCTAGCTAAAAAAATAGTCTACTTACATATAAAGTTATAGGATTTTATTAAAAAAGCAGACCGCTATTTAAATTTGTTCGAGTATACTTACTCAAAATATATCTCACAATAATCGGAATTTTTATTAGTTTAATTTGCTAAGTCAACAAAACTCAGTTTATTTCAGAATATATTTATTAAATACATAAAATGTATTTATTATAAATAAGAATATATCAAGAAAAAAATTTATTATGAATATAAAACGTCATTATTTTTTCGTTTAACAATTCTAAAATTACCGTATTTATGAAATAATCAGTTTTCATCATTAAATATCCTTAATATATTTTCTCAGTTTAAGATTTTAGAAAAGAGATTTTCGCAAAATTATAAATTTTAATATCTATTTTTTAAAATATTATAGCATATCTTTCCTAATGCAAATTTTGTTTTTTATTTTCACGAAAAAATTTACATTTTTTAACGCCAATAATAATATTAATTGAAAGATATTTTTAGCATATTTTTTAATTATTATTATTTTATTTAAAATATATATATATTTCTTGGAAGTAATACAAAAAAATTAAATACTTTACAACAAACTAATTTTTAGAAACAAAATAATCGAACTTTTAAATTGTTATCGCATTATTTATTAAATCTGTTAAATAATTATATCTTATCGTTTGTTTTGTTGGTTTCATAAACATATTAAGAAATGCCAAACTTTTAAGTTGTGACTAATTCTGTTAAAACTTCTTAAATGAAAAAAATGATAAAACTAATGAAAAAAAGAATACTAATCAAAGAATGAGGCCTTATTATAAAAATTCTATTTTGAGGTAATCCGCAAAGTGTATCCCAAAATCCGTTTTTTTAAAACCATTAATAAAATAATACGGAATTAAAAGAGAAAAAAGAAGTTAAAGTAAACAAATATTTTTAAATGTTTCTTTTTTTTTTTTTTTTAAATTTGCAGTAATGTATTATTTAATAAAGAATTAAAATGTCTGAAAAGTTCATTTAGGATTTTTTCCGCATAATAATTTTCAGCATTATAATTTATAAAATTATTATGAGGTAGTTTTCATTTTTAACCATTTAGCCATTTATACACAATATGAGATTCCATTTGTTTTGATACGCTTGTGTTCTTAAGTGTCCGCAATACTAAACGCCTCCTTTCTTGGCAAGTTCCTCTTTCTATGATAATGATCTCCTTCCCTCCCTCCTTTTTTGGTTGTTTCCTTGCAATCGAATCTTTTTCCCCTACTTTGTTATCCCTAAAAGATGTCCTTCATTTGAATAACATTCTAATCTAATGGAATTTTTTCTCTTCTTTTTTTCCGTCTTTTAAACAATTTATTTCAATTTACTCTTCATTTTATATTTCAAGTTTGAATTTTTATTTTCGATAAAAAAGATGATTTATTATATATATATATATTTGCATAATACAGTATTTCACTATATTATAATACAAATCTATTTTTTAAAAGCTAATGCTCCTATTAAACTTTTATAAAATTATATATATTTTTATGAACATGTATATTTTTAATAAATATGATAAAAATTCCTACATAAATACTGAGTCGGAAAATTTAGTAGAAAATGAAATGATTATGTTAATGGCAGAATTGGGTGGTTGTTGACTTCTACCGGTGAATGTTGACCATCACTTAGTCTCTTTGGTAAATGCCCGAAATATATACTAGGTCTAGTTAAGGTAAACAGCCTACGCAGTATACATTTGCTCGGTATGCTCTACATCAATGTTTTTTTTTTTTTTTGAAGTTCAGTGCCCCTACCTGGTATGCCCTACATTAATATTTTTAAGGTCAAGTGCCACTGTCCAGTATGCATTTAACCGCTACTTCGAACACTGTCGTTTCTCCTACTCTATCCTCAATAGATATTAAAACATCGAATAAAAATAATGATATCAACGAATAAATTAATAAAAAATCAGATATAACAAGTATTTCGGACATCCACCATAGCGATTAAGTGATTGTTGACATTCACTTGTTGATAATTTCTTGATTTCGGTCAATCACAGTTACATGTACACTGTGAGAAAAAAACCGATGAAAAATTGTTTTACGTCATGCGGAATTATTATTTACACAATCTACAACAGCTGCCAACTTTCACGCATTTTTCGTAAGATTATGTGGAAGCAAAGTTTTCATGTTTGTTTTTTTATACCTTAAATATCTAGTTTCGTATTAAAAACATATTGTTCACCGCTACATATAAGTAAATGAAAGATATATTTAAGTGAATTATTAGGCTCGAAAGGAAATTAAGGTTCTGGCAAATTTAAAAAGGAATATTTCTACCTAAAGTTGTAACTTGATTGAAATGTCACTACCACTTGGAAAAACTATATTTGGAATGCGTAGAAGTTGGCAGGCATGCCAAATGCAATATCAAGAAAACATAACCATCAGTTTACGAAACACGATAGAATGTTATCAGAATAAAAAAAGTAAAAAGTGAAAAATTCGTGAAAAAAGGAAAAGCAGAAGGAATAGGATTAGCCAAAGAAATGAGCACATCATGCAAGTTTTTTAAAAGTAATATTTAAAGCCTTGTTTTCTATTTGTACTGAATGTTTCATATGTGTAATCTTTAAAAAATGTGTAACCCTTTTCAAATGAAAGTGGTAATCTTATTATTATTTATACCTTTATTTAACGAAAACATTCTTTAGTTAATTACCCGGCAGCAAAATTAACAGACGGATTCTGCAGCACTATGTTCTTTAACGCTGTTTTCCGAAGCTCTGTCGCCAAGGAAAATATAAAAAGCTCTAATTTAAGTGCCAATGCGATGATTTTAATCAATATATATATTCTTGCCGTGAAGAATTATCTGGGCTTTAGAACAGAAAAATGACTTAAATATTTTAGAAGTTATTCAATTTTTTTTAAAAAATCACCAACTTGGCGGCATTTTTCCACCTAAATAAAATTTATTAAAATCACTGCCTTATTCTCAATTTTTCCTGAATTTTATGAGCCTAGGAAATGCAGCATTGGGTGTAAGTTTTTAAATATTTGAAAAATTAGTCCTCAAATACTTTCATTTTCACAAAACTTTGACTTTTCTCTATATTAACGTTTTGCGCCATTTACAAAATGAACAAAGACAGCGAGCACTTTAGATAGGCTAAACTTGACCTGACAGTCGCGAGTAACAGTTGCAAACTCACAGCAGTAATAAAAATAGCATATTATTTGCAAAAAAGCATCATTTTATATTATGACGGAGCCTTCGAAAACAGCCTTAATCCCAATTTGCCTACGATCTTAACGCAGTCAGAGAATATTATCAAAATAAAAATTCTGCTTCATAAAGCATACATGTAGCAAAATTTGCAAATAATGCATAAAAACTTAATGTTGTTTCAATTTATGCTGAGTTCTATGCAATGATACTAAAAAATAGAATAAATTCATATGCAGTTAAGCTTGTAATCAAATAACGTAAAAACTTTTTTATTTACTTGTTATTAATGTTCTTTGCGGTGTTCTCTTCAGTCAGTTTTTTTTTTTTAATTTTTTAATAGAAACAAGTTTAGAGATGTTTTAAAAAGGATTCTCAGCAATTCTATTCCATGTGCTCATCTGCCTTTTAAAAAGAAAAAGAAAACTGAGAATAAAAAAAAAAATCTGCAGATTGTGTAATAATCTGCATCACACGCTGCTTTGCTGGTGGGTTTCTGCTTTTTAAGTTAGAGAAATATTAACTCCATCGATTTCGATCAGTGGTCTAAAGTAGAGCGAAACTACTGTAGTCGCTACTTTTTTCCGTAGTTTGTAGCGTTGTGCGCTACTTCTTAAGAAAAGTAATGTAGTGAGCAGTACGATACAAAAAGTTTGTAGTTTGTAACGATTCCCGGCAACTACTTTTAACTTTAAGTTAAATAAAGAAACCAAGTTCAAACGCAAAAAAGTTTTCGAATCTGATTGGTGCAAACCCGTCAACGTGCGTAATAAGAATGCTTCTGTGGCCAAGCGTTGATAAGATCTACATCTGATGCTCGGAAAAATCGGCGTAAAATCGGTTGAGTTGTTCCTGAAAAATCGAATTTTAAATATCTGACTTTTTTAAAATTCGATTTCGCAGGAACTATAATCTACGTTTTTGCGTCTGATTTCGTATCTTAAAATATCGCTTGCATTAATTAATTAGTCACCCCCTCAAATCATTAAGATTGAGTCTTAGAAAGTGAAGATTTGATCAAAACTTATTCCGTTTTTGTTTCTTTGCACTGTACTTTATTTCTTAGAGGGTATAAAAAAAGCATTGTTCACTCAAATCACAAATATTTGGTAATTTCTTAGAATTTCTTAAATCCTTGTCGAAAAAAGCATATAAATTGAAAGTTAAAAGAACAAATTCATAAAAAGTGTTTTAGAATAAAAAATACTATTTCATGTAAACATGAAATAAAACTTCTTAATATCTCCTCATATTTAACCAAGCCAATTTTTTATTCAAAATCATATTGAGTATTGAGAAAAATTAAGTTCTCGAGTTAAGTTTGTCTTCTAAAAGTAGCGAAGTAGTGACTACATTTCGAAAGTAGTTTGTAGTCGCCATATTTAAAAAAAGTTAGTGTAGTTGTAGTTAACTACAATTGTAATAAAGTAGTTGTAGTACAAAGAAAATGTAATTTTTCAGATCACTGGTTTTGATTGATTATATTAACGAGAGGAACAAAACTATACTCAATATTGTATGAAAAATAGGCAATAAAAGTCTAATGAGACTTCATACCGGGATGTTGACCTATAATACAAGAATGTCATCAACAGGAGGTCAAGGGGAAACAGTTCTTCTCCGGTAAGGGACATGCAAATCCTCAAATCAAGGAAATTCTTAACTGTTTATTTTAAATTATTTAACAGTAAAAAAATTGAAGTAAATCTGAATCTGCTATTTCGTTTTACGCAGATATCATGCTCTGTAATTTTTGTTTTATTAAGTAATATCTGTGCAAAAATTACTACAAACATAAATCGTAAAAGAAATAATTTTTTTAACAACTTACCTCATCAGTGAAATACTGAGAACCGACTTCATTCATAACGGTAGTAATAACAAACAACCACTTTCTAACTGTTGTTTCATTGTTGTTTCTTCCAGTTTGGGTGTCAGAAAAGTAACTGAGTGTTAAGAACCAGGATTTAAAAAAGTAAATATAGATTTCAAATGTTGGAGAGTTCGAAAAGAAGAAACAAAAATCTCTTACGTTCTTTTTTAAGTTGACTGCCAAGCGCGGAGTTGGCGAAGAAAAAAGAAGCCTCTTTATTATTATATTTCATTTTCGCTGTGTTGCTATACTAGTACATTGATTGAGTGCTTTTATTAAATGTTCCTGATCGTAGGGAATTTGAATCACAGCCAAAGGCCATTAAATTATCTGTTATTGTTTTCAGAAAGATTATGGATGTAGTAGAATTTATGAGCAAAATATGAATTGAACAATGCCCGTTGTTTTGGATATCCGTCTAAGCATGACCTCATTTTGAAAGAAAATGTTAAAAATTGTTTTTTTTTTCAGTAATACATTTTTGGTTTATTGCAATAATAAAGGAAGTAAAGAAAAATATTTAAAGTTTTCTTTTTTTATAATGGAAAAATGATAGCTTGGTATTTGTTCGCGAATTTTCCCTGGAAAGCGAGTAGTTTGTGCTACAGAATAAAATTGCAGAGCATAAAATTACAGAAAAACTTTCAGATTTAATTCTGATATTAGAAATTAGTTCCGACCTACAATTCCTACTTATTTTCTTCGGTAAAATAACCTTCTAATTCTGAATAAAAACCACGTTTTAACTTATTACCCACCTTTTTCTGGAAAGTCCCTCCATATGCTTGAAATTTTTTATTGCTATAAATTTGAATTCGATAGTGGGAGAGAATTTTTTCGAAAATTTTATTTTTTTCTGAGACTAAAGAAAGGAAAACACGAACATTTATAGCTAGAAAAGTTTATTTTTCTTCCTATTTTTTCCACATTTTTTACACTTATTTCTTTTATAACCCAGTTTTTATCCACTCTTTTTTTCACTTTAAATAATAAATAATAAAATAAAAAACTTAATTTTCTCTAAATACAGTTGAAGGGTGAGAAGTGAAAAGTTCTAACAAAACTGGTTAGAAGAGTCACCATTAAAGGGACAAAATGTTATTTCTTATATTTCATTACATCTTAAATATCTATTTTGAAATTTAATGATTAAAATTATCACTCTCCGTCCAAATATATTCGTGGCTATAAAACTATTAAAAAGTAATAAACATGGGTGGAAGTGCTTCCAATAAAGGGTGGTTGATAGGGGAAAAAAATGGTTACGTTCGAACTTCGGAGGTCTTTTGACATGAAAATCAGCAATAATGGTGTTGAAGTTCGAATCTTGTTTCGGCAAAGCAGAGTTAATTTATAACATAATTTTGCTTTCAATTATTTATTTTGTTACACGTAGTTTACATACTCATTAGTATTAGATACCACAATAAAAAATCGTGATCGAATCGAGAATTAAGCCGCTATATCATTACAATTTTGCAGGTTATTGAAACAATATTATTTATAAATACAAATGAATCTTTTTCAAATACTTTTCAAAACCCGTGAAACCGACATAAAAATAAAAATTTCATTCGTGCAAAAAATCATATAAAATTTTAGACGAAATAGAATGAGACATTAAATTTATATATATATATATAATATATCTATATAATATATATATATATATATATATATATATATATATATATATATATATATATATATATATATATATATATATATATATATATATATATATATTACAAATAAATTTTATTTTAAGACTGGAATATAAAACTGCAGAGGGAAAAAATGTTTTTTTTTTATTGGTGTCATAAGACGAATAGCAGAATGTTTTAACAAATCACGTCATTAAAAACCACTGTAAAAGTACGGAGACTCATAACTTCTAAGCAAGCTACATATAATTTTTTTTTCACCCAGAGTCGCGAAAAAAAGATAATTTTTTCCTTAAAATGATTTTTTCTTTCATTTATCATAAAATATAATTTATTGTTATTTTTTTACAAAAGTTAATTATCTTCAAAGGGATATAGCATTTCCATCAAATTTCATTTGACTTTTTATAATTTTATTTTGCTATTTGAGAAGACTAGATAGAATTAATATTATTGTCAAAATTAAATTTTCCAAATAACTACCAAACCTTAAAATAACTTTCGCTAATTTCTCACTTTAAAATAATACAGTGAACTTTTTTTTTAAAATTTAATTTTCTTAATTCGCCTTTTTTTAATTTTTATTGTCGAAAAAAACTAAAAATTATTTCTAACTTATATTATATTATGGAAAAAAATGTATTATTAAAAAAAAATTCACTGTATTATAATACATCCTAAGACTAAAATGAAGTTACATTAAAATTAAGATACATGACTCAGGCAGTAATGATTTTATTTTGTATTATATACATTTAAATTGTTTTATGATTAGATGAAGTTTTGAATAAAATAACAACATCTGGATCAATCACAATCTTTCAGCTGCTGAAGAAACGCCGTCCACCATTCTTATTTCCTCACGGTGAGTATCTCTATAAGGCTTTAGTAATTTCCTTAACCTCTGAAGAAGAAGAAATAAAATTAAGGTTACACCGGAAATAACCATATCACGTAGAAAATTATGTCTTGTATAGTGCGCAAAATATAAAATGACCCACCATGAATATCATTTAGTGTAATGATATGATCTTTACGTTCTAGCAGGACTCATTCTTAATGGTTCAAGGGTGTAACCTCAAATATTCTTTTTAATTGGCGCAGACGATATTTTGAATTACGAAATCAGACTCAAAAACGTATTTTCTTTCAATAAATATACATTTTTTTCAACGAACTCGGATTTTTGACTCCCGAAATATCCGGGGGTAGCCGCAATCAGGAAAATAGGGGAGAGTGGGGTCAATTGTAACATTTTTTACTTAACTATTTTTAACTAACAAAAAATCCAATATATTATTAGTATTAATTGACAGACGAGTAAAGTAGACTATCCTCTGCTAGAAAAAAAAATAAATACCTTATTTTAAATATTATTATATTAGTTATTAACAATTTTAGACAGTCGTGCACTTGTTACAATTGTCCCCACTTACGGGGTCAATTGTAACAGTTCATAAATTCAACTAAAACATAGTTAATTATACATATTATCATAGTTGTGATATATTTTTTTATTGATCAAAATAGTAGTGATATTTTAGGAGTAAAAATAATAATGAACAGAGACCTAAAGGGTTAAACTTTTAACTTTAAGGGGTTAAAAATTTTAATTTATGCTGTGAAAGGTGACAAATAAAATAATGCACATGCAACATAATATAAATGATATAGGAAATTATTGGTGGTTCTTAAAGAGTTAAGTAATGGTTTGTAAACATAAAATTATTTCTTTTCAGCTGTTACATTTGTCCCTTTACTTATTGTTACAATCGTCCCCAAGACGCCATTTCAGCTTCATTTGTTAAAAACAATGCTAGTTAATTAACAAAACTAATCTTTCTTTTTTTTTGAAATGCCAATTAAGGTGTCCGCTTACATATTCGGTTAATAATTTTTATTTGTTTAAACAAAATTACTTTGTTACGATATAATGTTATAATACCAAAAAAAGTACCTACGTTGCGTGAAAATATCTTTTGTGGTGTAACTCTTTCAAAAGTACATAAAAATGGTTGCCAGCAGGGGTATACATGTAGATTTATTAAATATACCTTGTGCGCCACCTAGAAACCAAATCTAGAACCCGATACTCGAAATTTTTGCTCTGTTACAATTGTACCCTGTTACAATTGACCCCACTCTCCCCTATAGTTCTAATAGTTTGGTGAGGAGAGCAGTCCAAAGTTAGGACCCCTTAATGTTACTTTTTGTGCATTTCGATATATCTCGAGAGCTTTTTATGTGAATTTTTGCATGCAATTATAAAATTCATTTGTTCAAAGTTGATTCTATACAAAAAATAGATTTTAATAAATATTTACTATTTTTTACTTTTTTATTTAATATTGGTCGATAGAATTTTGAATTGCAAGAAGGCATATAATTCTTTTACATCGTTTTAAATTATATAATTTCACACTGCAGAATACAAATTTGAGTGACATTCTCAAATAGTTCCTGAAAAATCGAATTTCACAAAAATCGTTTTTTAAAAAACTAATTTCTCAGGAACTATTTGACCAATTTCATTCAAATTTTGTATTTTGGCGTGTGAAATTATATTCTTTAAAACTATGTTTAAAAAAATTTTATGCCTTACAATTCAAAACTTTTTCGACTAATATTAAATAAAATAATAAGAAATAATAAAATTTATTAGAAATTATTTTTTCATAAAATTATATTTGGATAAATGAATTTTATAACTGTGTGTAAAAAATGTTCAATTCGTTTTTAAATTCATCGAAATATGGTGAAATATGCAAGAAGTAAAATTAACATTATGGGGTTCAAACTTTGGAGTGGTCTTCCGACCAAACTCCAGATTCCGACTACCTCCTGTATTTTGGGGGTCAGAAACCAGAATCCGTTGAAAAAAGGTATGTTCATTTAGAGAAGGTACGCTTTCGTATCTGATTTCATAACTTAAAATATCGTCTGCATTAATTAATCAGCAGATGGGAGGTTACTCCCCAAACCATTAAGATTGAGTTCTAGAACATGAAGATCCGATCATTAAATCAAAAGTTATTCAGGGTGGTTCTTTTATCTTTTTACGCACTATACACATACAATTTGTTAAAACATGGTAGAGGTTACACATTAGTATTTAAAATAACAACGATGTCATACATTAGTATTTAAAATAATAATGCACCCTGGAAAGGGCTTAGGTAACTTAAAATAGGTTTTGAAAATGCAGGCCTATTGGCATCAATAATTTCTCCGAATTTCTAAATTATTATAATTAATAGCAATATAGGGTAAAGAGAGATAATTTCACACATACTTTTAATACTTGTATTAAAATATCACAATGGAACTTTTAAATAAACGTGAAAACGTTACTACTTGTAATGTATTTACAAAATTTGTCCTTAATACAGAACAGTAAAAAAAAAAATTACGTACTTTTAATGCCACTGAAACTTTCGAAGCAACCTAATTTTCATCAATATTCAAAGCCTTAATAAAGGTTGCGAGCACACAATACTTACTAAAGTCAATCAAAAAAGCACTTCTCAAAAGATGAGTTCTTTTAATAAGAAAATGACTTTTTTAAATTCATTCTTTTCAATTAAATTTCAATTTCAGCTCTTACTTGCATGAAGGTTCCAGGTGTTTTCACCATCTGAAAGATTGCAACAATTGGAATACAGAGGACTGAAGACGCTGCTATGCACCATCCAAAAATGTTTGCCCATACAGGATAGACGTAATGTTCATAGCTGAGAGGTTCGTAATCAATGAGGCCATACACTATGATCAGCTGCAATCAATAAATTTTTGTTAGATTAATATATATATATATATATATAAATATATACTACAAAGAGAAAAAAGACATAAACGAAGAAAATTAATAAGTTTTATTAACTGCTCATAAGCTGCAAGTATATAGAACTCATAAAATAGCTAAGAAATTGAGAAAATATGGAAAATAATGAAAAATAATGACAAGAGAAGATCATCAAAAATGTTTTTTTTTTTTTAAATACTTTTGAAAAATTTTTTTAATAGTTTTCTTCTCTTGTCATTATTTTTTATTATTTTCCATATTTTCTCAATTTCTTAGCTTATATATATATATATATATATATATATATATATATATATATATATATAGTAAATATCAGCATCGTCAACTCTTGAAACGACGTAGCATAGCCTTCTTTTTGCTTAATTAAAATAGCACGAATTAAATTTCTTCATAAGGAGTTTAATTTTTCAAAGCTTTTATATTGTTTTAAAAGCATAATTATATAATTTTATTTTGATAGCTAAATAAAACGGAACTATATGTAGTCGTGAAGGATTACTTAAATTCTATATCAGTATCGCCAACTCTTGAAACGACGTAGCACAGCCTTCTTTTTGCTTAATTAAAATAGCACGAATTAAATTTCTTCATAAGGAGTTTAATTTTTCAAAGCTTTTATATTGTTTTAAAAGCATAATTATATAATTTTATTTTGATAGCTAAATAAAACGGAACTATATGTAGTCGTGAAGGATTACTTAAATTCTATATCAGTATCGCCAACTCTTGAAACGACGTAGCACAGCCTTCTTTTTGCTTAATTAAAATAGCACGAATTAAATTTCTTCATAAGGAGTTTAATTTTTCAAAGCTTTTATATTGTTTTAAAAGCATAATTATATAATTTTATTTTGATAGCTAAATAAAACGGAACTATATGTAGTCGTGAAGGATTACTTAAATTCTATATCAGTATCGCCAACTCTTGAAACGACGTAGCACAGCCTTCTTTTTGCTTAATTAAAATAGCACGAATTAAATTTCTTCATAAGGAGTTTAATTTTTCAAAGCTTTTATATTGTTTTAAAAGCATAATTATATAATTTTATTTTGATAGCTAAATAAAACGGAACTATATGTAGTCGTGAAGGATTACTTAAATTCTATATCAGTATCGCCAACTCTTGAAACGACGTAGCACAGCCTTCTTTTTGCTTAATTAAAATAGCACGAATTAAATTTCTTCATAAGGAGTTTAATTTTTCAAAGCTTTTATATTGTTTTAAAAGCATAATTATATAATTTTATTTTGATAGCTAAATAAAACGGAACTATATGTAGTCGTGAAGGATTACTTAAATTCTATATCAGTATCGCCAACTCTTGAAACGACGTAGCACAGCCTTCTTTTTGCTTAATTAAAATAGCACGAATTAAATTTCTTCATAAGGAGTTTAATTTTTCAAAGCTTTTATATTGTTTTAAAAGCATAATTATATAATTTTATTTTGATAGCTAAATAAAACGGAACTATATGTAGTCGTGAAGGATTACTTAAATTCTATATCAGTATCGCCAACTCTTGAAACGACGTAGCACAGCCTTCTTTTTGCTTAATTAAAATAGCACGAATTAAATTTCTTCATAAGGAGTTTAATTTTTCAAAGCTTTTATATTGTTTTAAAAGCATAATTATATAATTTTATTTTGATAGCTAAATAAAACGGAACTATATGTAGTCGTGAAGGATTACTTAAATTCTATATCAGTATCGCCAACTCTTGAAACGACGTAGCACAGCCTTCTTTTTGCTTAATTAAAATAGCACGAATTAAATTTCTTCATAAGGAGTTTAATTTTTCAAAGCTTTTATATTGTTTTAAAAGCATAATTATATAATTTTATTTTGATAGCTAAATAAAACGGAACTATATGTAGTCGTGAAGGATTACTTAAATTCTATATCAGTATCGCCAACTCTTGAAACGACGTAGCACAGCCTTCTTTTTGCTTAATTAAAATAGCACGAATTAAATTTCTTCATAAGGAGTTTAATTTTTCAAAGCTTTTATATTGTTTTAAAAGCATAATTATATAATTTTATTTTGATAGCTAAATAAAACGGAACTATATGTAGTCGTGAAGGATTACTTAAATTCTATATCAGTATCGCCAACTCTTGAAACGACGTAGCACAGCCTTCTTTTTGCTTAATTAAAATAGCACGAATTAAATTTCTTCATAAGGAGTTTAATTTTTCAAAGCTTTTATATTGTTTTAAAAGCATAATTATATAATTTTATTTTGATAGCTAAATAAAACGGAACTATATGTAGTCGTGAAGGATTATTTAAATTCTATATCAGTATCGCCAACTCTTGAAACGACGTAGCACAGCCTTCTTTTTGCTTAATTAAAATAGCACGAATTAAATTTCTTCATAAGGAGTTTAATTTTTCAAAGCTTTTATATTGTTTTAAAAGCATAATTATATAATTTTATTTTGATAGCTAAATAAAACGGAACTATATGTAGTCGTGAAGGATTACTTAAATTCTATATCAGTATCGCCAACTCTTGAAACGACGTAGCACAGCCTTCTTTTTGCTTAATTAAAATAGCACGAATTAAATTTCTTCATAAGGAGTTTAATTTTTCAAAGCTTTTATATTGTTTTAAAAGCATAATTATATAATTTTATTTTGATAGCTAAATAAAACGGAACTATATGTAGTCGTGAAGGATTACTTAAATTCTATATCAGTATCGCCAACTCTTGAAGCGACGTAGCACAGCCTTCTTTTTGCTTAATTAAAATAGCACGAATTAAATTTCTTCATAAGGAGTTTAATTTTTCAAAGCTTTTATATTGTTTTAAAAGCATAATTATATAATTTTATTTTGATAGCTAAATAAAACGGAACTATATGTAGTCGTGAAGGATTACTTAAAT
Organism: Parasteatoda lunata; assembly: GCA_949128135.1. NCBI lineage: Eukaryota > Metazoa > Arthropoda > Arachnida > Araneae > Theridiidae > Parasteatoda > Parasteatoda lunata. Next base: position 11,497,641 of record OX421972.1, read on the forward strand.
TCTATATCAGTATCGCCAACTCTTGAAACGACGTAGCACAGCCTTCTTTTTGCTTAATTAAAATAGCACGAATTAAATTTCTTCATAAGGAGTTTAATTTTTCAAAGCTTTTATATTGTTTTAAAAGCATAATTATATAATTTTATTTTGATAGCTAAATAAAACGGAACTATATGTAGTCGTGAAGGATTACTTAAATTCTATATCAGTATCGCCAACTCTTGAAACGACGTAGCACAGCCTTCTTTTTGCTTAATTAAAATAGCACGAATTAAATTTCTTCATAAGGAGTTTAATTTTTCAAAGCTTTTATATTGTTTTAAAAGCATAATTATATAATTTTATTTTGATAGCTAAATAAAACGGAACTATATGTAGTCGTGAAGGATTACTTAAATTCTATATCAGTATCGCCAACTCTTGAAACGACGTAGCACAGCCTTCTTTTTGCTTAATTAAAATAGCACGAATTAAATTTCTTCATAAGGAGTTTAATTTTTCAAAGCTTTTATATTGTTTTAAAAGCATAATTATATAATTTTATTTTGATAGCTAAATAAAACGAAACTATATGTAGTCGTGAAGGATTACTTAAATCCTATACAGCAATGGTCTTTTTTTAACTTGCAACGGTGCATTACAGCAATTATGAAAAATTATAATAAGAACATGCATTTATAAAATAAATTGAAATATTATTTCACATAACGCTTTTCAAATCACAATTATATAATCGAATTCTTTAATAAAGAAACATGCTTCCCTAATAATTATTTTAAACGTATATAACAGTTCTTTTTTTTTATATAGCAAATTAAAAACCGATTTTTAACTAGACTGGAATTATCTCTAAGAGTGTGAATTCGAAGGCCGAAGTTAAAACCTTATTTAAGTTTAGAACTTGGAAAATTTGCTCTTCATTTTATTAAATAATAAGAAGGCTAAAAGACATAATAAAGTTATCTTTTACTTGTTAATACGAACATAATTGTCTCCATTTACTTTAACTATGAAATCGGGGATTGGCCGGCAAAAGCTAGATTATTTACGGTTCCGTAGCCGAAAAAAATTTGCTGAACCGCTGATCTATTGTATACATTAATATATTTTAAATAAGGAATATCAGATTTTTATGCCTAATGTTTAGATAAAAAATTTATTCAAATTAAATCTAAACTGTGATATACAAACTAAATAGGATGGTTGACTGAATGTAAACAATAACAAGTTTTCTAAAACCAGAAAAAATTTAGAAACCTTCCGATGTATCCCTCCGCTTATGTTATGCTTACAAGGCGATGTGTGAACGGGCTTATTATTCTAAGAATTTTTAATATTGTGTTTTGTGTTTAAATTTAGGCTTAATTTTACCATTCTTAAGAGTTTTCTGTAATTTATAAATTCTAACAGGTCGCGAGTCTAAAACAAATTTCAGAAAATTAATATCACAGCTTAAATAAAGCTTAAGGTTAGTCTTGTTTTGAGTGTTATCCCTTATTTGTGCAAAACGACGCCGTTTGTTATTTTTCGGGTCACATCACAGCAAGCTTGCGGAGTCTTCCAAATTCATTCATTGTTTGTTTCGTCGAAAATTAAATTGAAAAAACTCGTTATCTTGAAAACACTACAAGTACAATGAAATTGGCTGGCGCGTTTTTTCAGGCTTAGGCGTAAAAATCAGTCGGAAATGATAACTCGAATGTCTTACGGCGAATTTTGACCCACTGCGCTGAACTTTACACGGTCGACCATCCATATTGCAAATTATAATTTGTAAATTTCTATTTATTGCCTTCCAATTGAAGATACACATGGTTCATAAAACTGGACATATTCTTAATGCAGTACCTGCCTACATTGTTGTAGCTTAATGTAGTGCCTGTCTACATTGTTGTAGTTTAATGTAGTACCAGCCTACATTGTTGTAGTTTAACCAGAAAACTGTTTAGGCAATTTTGATAAAATATTACTTTTTTTTTCATCTCAATTCTAACTATCTATAAAACTCTCATGATGGTGTCGCATTTTTCCGTTGTTGTCGCTGCATTTTTATTGGCCGGAAAATCACGTGGTAGGATCCAGTTTTCCCTCATTCATTTCCATATTGTTTTCGTTATCACCAGCGTAAAATTAATAAAAGTTACAAAGGTATTGCTTTTCTATAAATATTTTTGTATCCCTAATTTAAAGGTATTTTCCTGTACTGCTATTAGTACGCTTTTGATTGAAGAGTTTAAAACTAAGATTGTTGTTTTTTTTTATAATTATTATAACATAATTATGCGTTACATTTTAAGATAAAGTTATTTAAAAAGGTGTTTAATCTTATTAACCGTTTTAAAATAATTATTTTTTGTGCAAATAACATTAATATATCGCTATAAATTGCAGTAATAGAAATTCATTAAATGATTTAGATCTTATCGATCAGCTTCATGCACAATGCGATGCAAGCAAAAGTAGTATTTAATATACCCGCCCGTTTGGTAAGCGAAAATATTAAAATTACGGTTGAGAACGAAACCAAATTTGTTAGAACAATATAATGTTATAACAATATAAATGTTATTTTTAAGAAATGGTTATTTAGGAAAATTTCTTCTGTTTACCAATAGGTTTAAATATTTATAATCCTAATAGATAATAATATTTTAACGTGAGAAGCGGAGGCATAAGCTTAAGCCAACAGAATTATTTAAGCGAATACTATCAACTTTTGTAAATGAAACTGTTTTCTGCCAAAAAAAACATTAATTATTACGAAGCAATCATAGGGGTTGGTGAGCGGCAGCGAACAGGAGGCTTATCCCTCGAATCTGACTTAAAAAATTTGAAGTTAACAATAACATTTGTTGATGCTAGCGAGTAACTAAAACAGGTTTGCAAAAAAATATAATAAATAAATATTATCCTAAATTTTAAATGTTAATTACCATTAAAAATACTGGAGCTATAAAAAACCAACAAAATTTCCACCATTTTCCCACTTCGAAGCCCAGCATTTCCTTAATGTCTCCCGAAAATCGGCCGATTCCTGAAAAGAAAATGGACAATGTGGTTAGAATTCAAACTAAAAAAAAGGGCTAATTTATTTTTCAGGCAATAGAGTTGAGATAAAAAAGAATATTTTAAAAACATTTTCTAATAAGTAAAAATAAGCATTGTTTCCATCATGTAAAAAAATCGTACCTCTTGCAATTCAAAATATATTTTGATGATTTTTAAACCCTCTGAGAATTTGTTCTTGCTCTTTCCGAACTTTAAACTGTCGGTTTTTCTGCATACAAATGTTATCATTGTATATTAGCCCCTCAAATCACGAGTTTTTTCCCGGAAAAACTGGTAAAAATTATCGAGTTTAAAGCAATATATCAATTAATGATTAATAAATTAAACCCATATAATAAATAGCTAACCATCAAAATGTCCCACGTGGTTTACACAAGAAAAATGCAGTACAGTGGTGTCACCTATGGTAAATAAATTTAATTATAATCTAGCCATCCATTTTTACTTGAAATGGATCTCAGACGGATATTAGAACGCGAGCAAGTGCAAATTTGCCGGTAACTTTCGCCAGAGTGTCAGACAGGGACACGTGCTTTAAGGGGTTAAAGAAATTTTTTTCTTGTCATACCGCTGAACACGTAGAAGATTAAATTATAATATCACGACTAACGTGCATATATTTAAAAATTGGGTCAAAAAGTAATTCATAGCGTATAATTTTTACGAATTCGTTCAATTTTTATTATTTATCATTTGTCAATGACCCTCATTAACAAATTAAACTGATTTCACAAATCCATCCACAAAGTAGCTATTTAGTTTTACTCGATTCTATGGGCCATAACTTACCATAAATCCAAGAAACAGCAATGGCTTCGAAGAAAACAGCAAATAGAATGGAATAGCCAGCTGCATATCGATCTAACAATTGAACAATATATGCTCCACCCTGTGAAAGACAAACCAATTTTTGAAATTTAAATTATCACATGACACACGCATTCTTAAGAAAACAGCATGATAAAATTTCTTTTTGAAAATGAAACTATTAATAAAATTATTATAGATTCTTTTGTTCTTAAGTTACTAATATATCAAATCGGGTTATTTATATCCTTAAGTAGTTCCACATCTGTATTATGTAAAACACCAACACGCATGGTTATTGTCACGAAACGGTTGAAATTTCTTTTCTCAAGTTGGAAAAAAAATGGTGAAATGAATTGAGCTACAAACTGATAAAAATAAAAGTTGAAAAGCGAATAGTTCGCAAAATTCAACTTTTCATGCTGAAATATGCAAAACATATTTTCTAATATTTAAAAACTAAATTTGTATCGTTTTTCATCCTTTTCTCAGTAAATAAATATCGTTCATATAATCGATAATCTTTTTAGACCACAACATTGAATTGTGTGCAGAATAAAATCTATTTTTAGAAATTCTCTCTACTTCTGTCTACCACATTAGCATAGAATTTGAAAACTATTTTATCGTTGCTAATGTTTTGAACTCGTTTTGTTATTATTTGTCACACTTTCTTTTTCGCCAACACATATGAATTCATAAAGCTAAAAAGGAGCCTTTGTAATAAATAAAATTAATTAATAGTCAATACATGGATACCTTAACTTTACTTGGCGAAAACTTTTCCAACGTATACATGAAACTTCCATTTTTGATTTCTTGGTGGACTGAAAGTGTCTTGTGGGGCTTAGCCCTGCAGCCCCATCCTCTGGACAATTTTTTAAAATTTATTATTTTTAACATTTCATACGTACATTAAAAATGATAAATAACCGTGGAGCTCCATATTTTTAGAAATAAAACTGTTTGTTTTATTTATCATAAATAGATTCTTAACTATATTTGTTTAGATTCACATTCTGTACAGTCAACAAAAAAAAAAGATATCACCCTGAATAATTTTCGTTCGAATGATCGGATTTTCACGAACTAAGTGTGAATCTTAATGGTTCCTGGGGGTGACCTCAAATACGCTATGTAGTTAGTGCTAACTATTAATTAAGTTACGAAATCAGACACAAAAACGTACTTTCTCTGAATAAACATATATTTTTTTTTTACATATTTGGAATCCAGATACTTGAATTAGGGGGGGTAGACAAAATTTTGAAAAAAATGGGTGGTAAATAGGGTCGCAACAAAGGTTTATATATTTGACGATAGTCCAGAAAACCGCCAAAAAAAGTCACCAGCGCAAATGAATATTTTAAGATAACCCATTGACTAATTCAAGAAGAATGCTTAATTTTACTAGGTTGCTAAGCAACCAAGCTCTGACTGGAAAAAAATTGAAATAATGTTCTGTGATTACTAAGAGAGGTTTAATTAATAGTTAATAGAAAATATCTCGAAGTTTCTAAGCAATTGACTATCTTTAAGCTGATTTCTGTCCAAAAAGCAAAGTTTTTTTTATTTTAATCTCCCTTGAAAAGAAAATTTGAATCGATTATAAATTATTTATGATTTTTTAAGTTTTAGAATTTAAATACATGAACATTTTATCTGATATTATTTAGATTATGTTATTTCTGCTATATTTATTCGAGGATTTCATACTAAAATCAAATTAACATAACTTATTATGGCTAAATACAAAATTTCAGGGATAATCACTTTTACAGCTTTAATCAAGTCTTCTAGGCAGGAAAGTTTGAAGAAAAAAAAAGTGCTTGAAAAATAAAATGTATATTGTATAGTAATTCTAATGCGCATTCACAAGTTTTTCTATAATTTACGATATTTCTTTTTCCTATAACTCAAGGAATTGCTGAATGTTTAGTGGAATTTTAAAAGCATTGAAATATTTTATGTTTAAGAATAAGATATTGAAATAATATGTTGCATATAGTATGATTCATTGTTTCAAAAATCGCTTCATTCTGCTAGATATTTAGATACCAAGGTTTTCTTTGGGTAAAGATGATTAGCAAATAGCATCCTTATGCTTCGATACATTTAGAAACTTACGTTCGCAAATTCACCATAAAATATCGCACAGCATATTCTTCAATTACGATAAGCTACATTTACAACGAAATACTGATAATATGATTATTTTTGTTTTCTTATATATATCTGATATGATACTCTCTTTTTAAACAGAGCTTGTAAGGTCCTTAAGATACTGAAAGGGGGGCACGAAAACTTAAAAGATAAAATATTTAATTTCATTAACTCAAAATATCTAGTCTCAAAATTTTAATTTTAAACCAAGTTAAATATAACTTTTACAATATTGATGCTCTTATGTTTTTAAAGACCACATAATTCCTGTTGAAATATGAAAATGCATATTTTTACTTTAACGAGTGTAAAATCCTTATCAAAATAATGATCAAGACCCAAATGTAAAACAGTATAATTGATGATAAAAACTCAACTGGCTTCAAAAAATATGAAGAGGGAAGTAAAAGTCGACACGTTTCGAGCGTTCAAATATATTCACCCATTCTCAAAACTTGTCAAGCTTGAATAACTTGTGACTTTTATTATTGTGCTCAAAACATGTCTATTTTTATCATCATCTATTAATTTTTAAATCAATGAATTTTTTATATTTTCAATTCACATTCTTGGGATTATCTATTTAGTTACACAATATATTAAATTATTTCACTCGATATTAAAATAAGTTTTACTTAAGTTATAGGCACAGGTTCTTAGATTAAAAAAATAATAATTCGCTATTTTGTAAAGAAATCAATGCAGTACAATTTTTTTTTTTGCTGCAAGCCTTAACATTTTAATTTAAGGACATAAAAAAATTCCGTTTACAATTGAAATTTCAAAACTCGAATGTGAAAATGGAATGTCCCCTAGCACCAGAAATCGAAATTAAATAGTTACAAGGACAACTATTTTAAACAAGTTAGATTTCCGTCCTACTCGAAGTTGTTTGAAAAGGTATTTTGTATATATAGATTCCAAAGTTTATTCTACAAATATTTTAGGGTATACTTTCGGAGTATTTTGATCGAGTTTATTTTTACACCCTTATTTGCTTAAAATTATTAAATAATAAGCTTAAAATAAATTATTCAAGCAACATGATTTAACGCATTTATAGTATAATAGTAAACGGGTCTTCCATCGCATATCGTTAACCTTGATACCGCTAACATTAAATGAATGGAATAAGCTTAGATAAATAATAAAAGTTCATTTTTCCCCGTTTTTATTTTCAAGGAAATATGTTTCGATCAAACAGATTTCATTCTGGAAATAGCGAAATTATTGAGTAGGTCCCTTGGAGCAATATCATTCTTATCCTCTTCGGACGAAATATAGGAAAAACTGGTTTTCACAGTTCTGTAAAAAGTATGTTTGCCTTCTTGTCACATTTTTTATTATTTTTTTATTTTTAATCAAAATAAGTTCGGAAATTTACGTATTTTTTATTGCATTTTTTTAAATTAGATGATTCTAAAATTCGCACGGCTTCGGAAACTTCTTACAAATTTCAATTTTTAGTGTTTCCTGCTAAATAAAATAAGGCATTGTTCCTGATAACAAATTATACTACAATAATATCTTGGGAATCGTGCTAAAGTAAAAAATTAAACAAAATAGTTTAGTATATTATCCGGAAAAAAATCTACATGGAATCATAAAGAAATAATCATTTAAGATACTGAGATATTTTAAGACGCTTAAAAGTTTTGGCTACGTATTTGACAGCTTTTTATGTTCGGTATCTTTATACTCTTTGTAGTGACTTATAAAACATGGACACTATTTTAGATAATCTATGTTGAAGTCACAAGAAACAAAACAAAAAAGACAATCAATGATTTATATTCTTTTTTCGAAAAAAATAGTATGCTAAGTAAATAATCAGCTGTTTTGCATTAAATAATTTTAAACAGCGGAGTGTTTTTAATTTCTTAACAAGGCTTTATTCTTAGCTAGAAGACAATAATTCTTTTAAAAAAAACTTAAACTATAATGTAAAAATGAACTTTACTTTAAAGAAAATCTAAATTAAAGTACTAAAAAAATTGATTAGTATTAATGAAGAAATAATAAATGTAGTAGGGTAAAGAATAAAATTTTTAAAAATGCTAAAATTTAATTAAATAGTTGGTAAAATAGTTCTGCGAAACACTTCCGGACAGGTGATTAAAAAATTACTTTTAAGATTAACACGATATATAAGATGTTGAGAAATTTGCGATGATGTGAGATATGCTTAAATATGTTTACTACGTATTTTTATTAATATTCATAAAAAATATATACAAGAAACTGAGAAATATTTTATTCCAAATCTATTAATACGTATGTATATTATTGTAATTGTATCAGTTATTGAGAAAAAAAAACTAAAAAATAATCACATTAAATAAGCACAATCTGGTGTATAATCATATTCTATCAAAAGCATGCTTTTATAAAACTCGACATTCGTTGAATAAAATGTTTTTTATTCAATAAAATGTTTTATTCAAATTTCTTTACTTAATTTCAAATAGATTTTTAGAGGACTAAAAAAGAAACATTGTATTTTATAGTTTTAAAAAAATAAAAATAAAAAGATTAGCAAACGATTATTAGCGAAAAAAATATGAATGAAATTTTACGCCACGCGCGCTAAATCAAGTTCTTCGTAAGTTTATCACATTTTAATATTAATCGCCCCATTTAATCATTTTTTCATTGTCGCCAAATTATTTTTTTTTAAATAATTAATTTTAATTTTTCTCATCTTCTAATCAATAAAAATAGTTGAAACTTTAGATTTTTCAATTGAAAAGCATGTAGATTAATATGGTATAAAAAAAATCCATACCTTATAATTCAAAATTTTTTCATCCTCTCTTTAATTAAATAATAAAAAATAATTAATAATTATTAAAAATTATTTTTTTCATGAAATTATCTTTGGGTAAATGCGTTTTATGAGTTGGTGCAATATTTTTTTGAATTGCTTCATTAGTTTTTAAAATATGACTGAAAACGCAAAAAGTGAAATTAACATTAAGGGGTCCAAACTTTGAATCGCTCTCCTGACCAAACTATGGGGACCACATTTCCCAGATTGCGGCTACCCCCTATATTTTGAAGATGAGGAATCCAAATATGTAAAAAAAAATATATGTTTATTCAGAGAAAGTACGTTTTTGTGTCTGATTTCGTAACTTAATTAATAGTTAGCACTAACTAATTAGCATATTTGAGGTCACCCCCAGGAACCATTAAGATTGACACTTAGTTCGTGAAAATCCGATCATTAGAACGAAAATTATTCAGGGTGATATCTTTTTTTTTTTTGCTGACTGTACAATAGAATTATCAAACGAATGAATAATAATTAGTTCCGACAATGATTCTTCAGCTAGTATTAATCATCATCGTCAGAATAAATATTCCATTACTATTACATTTCCTCCAACTGCATCAAACTAGTTGATGATTACTACTGCGATAAACATCAAATTCGTCATTTGTTCTGTATTTGTTTATATTCCCACTCTACACTATAGAGTTATTAAACAAATTGATAATAATGATTTCTAACAATGAGTTATTATTCTTCTGCAGATGTTAATCATCATCGTCAAGATAAATATTCCACTAATATTGTATTTCCTCCAACTACATCAAACTAGTTCATGATTATTAGATCAGTACATGATCTACTAGTACATAATCATGCAGTAATCCTCAACTTCTTCATCATATATTTCTTTTAACCTCGCTTAAAAATTAACGCAGGTAACATAAAAATTCTGAGTTACATTTCCAGTTATAATGATACTTTATAAGAAACACAGGAAAGGTATGTATTTTCATGAAACTGAAAAGCAACAAAATAAAGAGAAACCTACCGTTGATTCAACATAATTTTTTTAACCCTGACTTATGTCCCTAATTTTTAAGAATCACCCAGCATTTGTTTTGCCTTTTCTATCCTTTATCTCTTTCTTTTATATATTTTATGAATTTATGAATGATTAAAGGATTTGAATCAGCTGTGTCTCTGAATTCTAATAATTGGGAATGTATATAGAAATTCTATGAATCAGGGGTCTACAAACCCCTCTGTGCACTATCGAGCACAGACTTCCAAAGCAGCTTTAACAGTTCTTTTTTGATGTCTTCTCTCCTATTCTAGAATATAGAACCCTCGTACTAACAATATGCTCATACATAAACCAAAACAGTCTGGCTTTCCGACTTTCCTCAGATCTAAAAAATTATACGTTATAAATTATTGAAAGCATTAAAACACATTTTGAATTATCTCGGAAGGAGAACTTATGCGTTTTAAAGTATTAAGAGCAGCAAGACACGTTGCAATTTTGCTCAGATGGCAAATTCAAACTTTTACGTTTTAAGTTATTGAGAGCTTTAAAACGCGTTTCAATTTTGCTCTGATGACAAACTCATACGTTTTAAGTTATTCAGAGCGGTGAAACTCCGTACAGAGCGGTAAACTTCATTTTAAATTGAAAAATAATATCATGACATAAAGAAGGGAATATTCTTATAGTAGTTCAGGTAGGCACTTTGTTGGATAAAATATGAATAATATTTGAAAAATATTTTATAGGTAACAAACTTTAATATTTTTAACAGTGTACAGTAAACAATATGTATTAAAAGAAGGAAAGATCAGTGTGCAATACATACCTGCGTACAGCTTGGAAGACCCACTAGAAAATAAAATGAGAAGAGACCAGCGACGAATAATTCTCTGTTTTTCTTCAGAAAAGGATATTCGTCACTTACTGCGGTAATAATAGCTTCCGACCCACCAAACTGAAACAAAGAATGCGACTAGAATAAATACTTTGATTGAAAAATGATACTTACTTGAAATATGTTTATAGAAATCGTTTAAGTATCATAGAAGTTGATACTATTGGACTGTAAAATCGAATTTCTAGACAACTACCATTAGAATAAATAAATGATTTATCGAATTTCCAGACTATTACTAATAGATAAAAAGAATAATTTCGTAAACTTTCAGACTATTACTATTAGACCAATAGAATAGTTTATTATTGTATTAGACTAAGATATTATTTTTATCAACTGTCAGTATTAAAATTTACGTAATTTTCAAGCTCCTACCATTAGACTGACAAAACATATTATCGATTTATAGACTTACTAATAGATTTTTTTCATTTAAAAATAATGCTACTATTGCTATATCATATCATTGAAGTAATGGTGAGACAATTTCTTTGAAAGCTTACCTCTGTTTGTTGAGGCTTTAAATTCAGACTTGAAAATATGGCTATTAAAAAATGTTTGTTTAATATGATAATTGTTTTGAGCGAAATTCATCAATATTGCACTGGAAAAAAAATCTTCAGAACTACCTGAATATAATAAAGTTTGACGAGTTTCATTGCTCTATGGGAACACCAAGAAGCTCAGTAATTTTTACCAAAGCTCTTTGGTAATGAGTTTGAGAAATTAAAAATAAAATATATTTTTATAACACGGGATAAAATTCAGTAAAATTTGGCAATCTTATCATGATACCTTAAAGCATAGCATAAAAACCATATATTTGATTAAATTTTCTTTTCAGTTTCGTATTTTTTACTAAATGTGTGGTAGTAAGTACTATTATTTTGAAAAGCGGGTAAACCATTGCCATATGAACGTGAAAACTAACAAATGAATTGTTTAAATACTGTGTATTTTGGTTGAATTATGGTTTTTTTTTCACCAGAAATGTCATTACCATACGGGATGGTAATTGCTCCAGAATTGTTTTCTTTGTGTGTACATTGTACACAAAATTTAAAAAAAATAAAACACCTTTATAACTTTTGATCTAATAATAGGACTGTCACGTACTAAATTCCAGCATTAATGGTACAAGATATAATTTAAAATATACTGTTTTACTTGAGCAAATATTTTGCTTCCAAAAACGCACTTTCTCTAAATAAACAAGCTTTTTTGGACAGATTTAGATTTTAAACCTTTGAAATATGAGGAGAGAGTTAGTTGAAATCAGAAAAAGATATTCCCAAAAGTTGGCCTGTCTTCATATTTTGGCCTGTCTCTGGAAACTTATAACTTTTTGCACACTACTGTATAACTCATTTATTTTTAAAACATTTTAAGTAAAATATAAATTTAAAATAAAAATTTCATGATTTTATTTTATAACCGACAAAAAAATGTTTTGATTTGTTGCATAAACAAATACATAAACCTTAAATTATGTAATTTTAGCCGATGTAATCGAAATTTTTAGCAGAAATTGCTAGATAATTCCTAATGCGAATTTAAAACTACGCCTTTTTTTAAATGTCATTAAGCAGAAACCTTTCAGCCGACTTTGCTTCAACTTTGCACTTTGTTATAAAAAATTACGTAATTTTGAATTATGAGAATTACGTACATTTTTACAATTCAACATTTTTCAACCGAGTCAAAATAATAAAAAAAATTTAATATTTTTTTAAACTTTTATTTTTCAAGGAATTATTATTGTAAGCGCTACATTTGTACATAATGTTTTAATTCGTTAAAATAGTTCCAAAAGATATGGGGAAATATGTATAAAATCTTTCGAATCGCAATAAGGACCATAATTTTTCAGATCTTTTTCTTTATAATGACTTTCCTTTCTCAAAACTTCTTAATTACTGTATCTTTTAGACAACCAAAATTTCATGCATGATCTTTAAAAAATACTTGCGATATAAATTAATATTTAGCCGCCTTAACAGCTTGTTCAACATCACGGATTTGTACTTTCAAAGCTAATCGTTGGCTTTGCCATTAATGTATAATTCCCCCTCATAAATTTGGGTGTTTCCAACTAATCTTTATCTAACTTTTTCATTTTTTTAAATATATTAAAGGTTAAATATTTTTGAAATGAACGTGAAAATACACTTTACGAGATCCTTTATATATCATTTACGAGAATATATACTCACTGAACTGTCGAGTCCAAGCGTTAGTAGCATTAGGAAGAACATAACTGACCAAAATGACGATCCAGGCATTGTGGCCAAGGCCTCTGGATATACTATAAACACTAAGCCAGGACCTGCAAGAAAATTTTAAGCATTTATTTTTATCGCGATTTCATTTTTTTTTTTTTTTTTAAATAATAAATTTGTATAATTCTTATTACAGATAAAAGTGCTTCATATTTTAAAGAAATTTTTTTTAATGCCTGAAGAATTAAACTTCTGGATTTTTTTCCTGTTTCTTGTAGCACCGAAACTTCTAAAATAAGAGCATAAGCATTGATGAGGCATATGCTTTAAAGTTTGGTGTTAGACTGTAGTTCCGACGAATTAGTCTACTAGGGTCTTAAAAAGTTTTAATAGTGGACTCAAAAACATATGAAATTTAAATTTTTTAAGTTATCTTTTAAACGTTAAGATATGGATTATATTTAATTTTAGAACACAGCCGAAACAATTTTTTGGGTTTATGACTACTAATGTACCATTCTCGGCCGATGCGATCTTTTTAAACCATAAAATAATCTCATTAATTCTTCTCGTAGAAAGGTTTACGGAATTTTTTTTAACCATTTTCCACTTAATGTAAAACTCATAGAGAAAGGGATAAACGAACTCGACAAAACGACTAGTGCATGAGGCCATATCCTCACGGAGATTCCCCAATTCAGTTGCAGCAGGTGATAATTTAACTAAATGTGATTCAGGATAAGTCACTCAATATGTGAAAAAGATTCCTAAAATATGTGCATGAAATAATTCCATTAATTCAGGAAAAGAAGGAACAGGTTCATAGAAAGTTTTGAGGAATTTTTTTAACATTTTTCCACTTAATGTAAAACTCATAGAGTAAGGGATAAACGAACTCGACATAACGACTAGTGCATGAGGCCATATCCTCACGGAGATTCCCCAATTCAGTTGCAGCAGGTGATAATTTAACTAAATGTGATTCAGGATAAGTCACTCAATATGTGAAAAAGATTCCTAAAATATATGCATGAAATAATTCCATTAATTCAGGAAAAGAAGGAACAGGTTCATAGAAAGTTTTAAGGAATTTTTTTTAAATTTTTCCACTTAATGTAAAACTTATAGAGTAAGGGATAAACGAACTCGACATAACGACTAGTGCATGAGGCCATATCCTCACGGAGATTCCCCAATTCAGTTGCAGCAGGTGATAATTTAACTAAATGTGATTCAGGATAAGTCACTCAATATGTGAAAAAGATTCCTAAAATATGTGCATGAAATAATTCCATTAATTCAGGAAAAGAAGGAACAGATTCATAGAAAGTTTTAAGGAATTTTTTTAACATTTTTCCACTTAATGTAAAACTCATAGAGTAAGGGATAAACGAACTCGACATAACGACTAGTGCATGAGGCCATATCCTCACGGAGATTCCCCAATTCAGTTGCAGCAGGTGATAATTTAACTAAATGTGATTCAGGATAAGTCACTCAATATGTGAAAAAGATTCCTAAAATATGTGCATGAAATAATTCCATTAATTCAGTAAAAGAAGGAACAGGTTCATAGAAAGTTTTAAGGAATTTTTTTAACATTTTTCCACTTAATGTAAAACTCATAGAGTAAGGGATAAACGAACTCGACATAACGACTAGTGCATGAGGCCATATCCTCACGGAGATTCCCCAATTCAGTTGCAGCAGGTGATAATTTAACTAAATGTGATTCAGGATAAGTCACTCAATATGTGAAAAAGATTCCTAAAATATGTGCAAAGAAAAAGCATCGGTGGTTAAGTGGTAGAATGATCAATGCCACGCTGGCTGTACGGGTTCGATTCCCGGCCGATGCATTCTTTTTAACACATAAAATAATTTCAATAGTTCTTTTCATAGAAAGTTTTAAGGAATTTTTTTAACATTTTTCCACTTAATGTAAAACTCATAGAGTAAGGGATAAACGAACTGGACATAACGACTAGTGCATGAGGCCATATCCTCACGAAGATTCCCCAATTCAGTTGCAGCAGGTGATAATTTAACTAAATGTGATTCAGGATAAGTCACTCAATATGTGAAAAAGATTCCTAAAATATGTGCATGAAATAATTCCATTAATTCAGGAAAAGAAGGAACAGGTTCATAGAAAGTTTTAAGGAATTTTTTTAACATTTTTCCACTTAATGTAAAACTCATAGAGTAAGGGATAAACGAACTCGACATAACGACTAGTGCATGAGGCCATATCCTCACGGAGATTCCCCAATTCAGTTGCAGCAGGTGATAATTTAACTAAATGTGATTCAGGATAAGTCACTCAATATGTGAAAAAGATTCCTAAAATATGTGCATGAAATAATTCCATTAATTCAGGAAAAGAAGGAACAGGTTCATAGAAAGTTTTAAGGAATTTTTTTAACATTTTTCCACTTAATGTAAAACTCATAGAGTAAGGGATAAACGAACTCGACATAACGACTAGTGCATGAGGCCATATCCTCACGGAGATTCCCCAATTCAGTTGCAGCAGGTGATAATTTAACTAAATGTGATTCAGGATAAGTCACTCAATATGTGAAAAAGATTCCTAAAATATGTGCAAAGAAAAAGCATCGGTGGTTAAGTGGTAGAATGATCAATGCCACGCTGGCTGTACGGGTTCGATTCCCGGCCGATGCATTCTTTTTAACACATAAAATAATTTCAATAGTTCTTTTCATAGAAAGTTTTAAGGAATTTTTTTAACATTTTTCCACTTAATGTAAAACTCATAGAGTAAGGGATAAACGAACTCGACATAACGACTAGTGCATGAGGCCATATCCTCACGGAGATTCCCCAATTCAGTTGCAGCAGGTGATAATTTAACTAAATGTGATTCAGGATAAGTCACTCAATATGTGAAAAAGATTCCTAAAATATGTGCAAAGAAAAAGCATCGGTGGTTAAGTGGTAGAATGATCAATGCCACGCTGGCTGCACGGGTTCGATTCCCGGCCGATGCATTCTTTTTAACACATAAAATAATTTCAATAGTTCTTTTCATAGAAAGTTTTAAGGAATTTTTTTCAACAATTTTCTATTGAATGCAAAACACATAGAGTAAGGAATAAGAAAAATCGACATAACGACTAGCGCAAGAGGCCATATCTTCACGGAGATCACCCTATAGAGTTGAAGCAGGTGATAATTTAACTAAATGTGATTCAGGTTAAATCACTCAATATGTGAAAAAGATTCCTAAAATATGTGTTAGAAACATGCATCGGTGGTTCAGTGGTAGAAGTCTCGCCTGCCACGCGGGCGGCCTGGGTTCGATTCCCGGACGACGTAATCTTTTTAACCCATAAAATAATTCCATTAATTCAGGAAGAGAAGGAACAGGTTCATAGAAAGTTTTAAGAAATTTTTGTTAACATTTTTCCACTTAATGTAAAACTCATAGAGTAAGGGATAAACGAACTCGACATAACGACTAGTGCATGAGGCCATATCCTCACGGAGATTCCCCAATTCAGTTGCAGCGGGTGTTACTTTAACTAAATGTGATTCAGGATAATTCACTCAATATCTGGAAAAGATTCCTAAAATATGTGCTAAGATCATGCATCGGTGGTTCAGTGGTAGAATGCTCGCCTGGCCCGGGTTTGATTCGCGGTCGATGCAATATTTTTAACCCATAAAATAATTTCATTAATTCTTTTCATAGAAAGGTTTAAAGAATTTTTTTTAAACCATAAAATAATTTCATTAACTCTTTTCATAGAAAGTTTTAAGGAATTTTTTTTAACAATTTTCTACTGAATGCAAAACTCATACAGTAAGGAATGTGAGAAATCGACATAACATCAGCGCATGAGGTCATATCCTCAAGGAGATCGCCCTGTTGTGTTGCAGCGGGTGTTACTTTAACTAAATGTGATTCAGGATAATCCATTCAATATCTGGAAAAGATTCCTAAAATATGTGCTAAGAAAAAGCATCGGTGGTTCAGTGGTAGAATGCTCGCCTGGCCCGGGTTCGATTCTCGGTCTATGCATTCTTTTTAACCCATAAAATAATTTTATTAATTCTTCTCGTAGGAAGGTTTAACGAATTTTTTTTAACAAATTTCTAATGAATATAAAACTTATAGAGTAAGGAATAAGAGGAATCGACATAACGACTAGCTTATGAGGCAATATCCTCACGAAGATCCCCCTATTGAGTTGCAGCAGGTGATAATTTAACTAAATTTGATTCAGGTTAAGTCACTCAATATGTGGTAAAGATTCCTAAAATATGTGCTACGAACAAGCATCGGTGATTTAGTGGTAGAGTGCTCACCTGACACGCGGGCGGACCGGGTTTTATTCCCGGCCGATACAATTTTTTTAACCCATAAAATAATTTCATTAATTTTTTTTCATTGAAAGTTTTAAGGAACTTTTTTTCACAATGTTCTACTGAATGTAAAGCTCATAGAGTAAGGAATTAAAGGAATAGACATAACGTGTCTCTCATGTGGCCTGATCCTCACGAATATCGCCTTACTGAGGCAAGTCCAGGGATAAACTCTTTTCAACTATTCTAATCGAAACAGTTTGTTTTAATCGTATTTGTAGAATTGAAGAGTTGATTCGATGTACGTTGTTGAGTTTTTGCACGTTGAGTGTCACAATAAAAATTGAAGGAAAATACGATGTACGTTTTCCGATTGTAGGTGTCTCAATAAACGGTCAAAGAATATACAATACACGAGTTCCGCCTGTAGGTATCAGAATAAAAGGTCGAAGAAAATACGATACACGTGTTCCGCCTGTAGGTCTTACATTAAAAGGACAAAGAATATACGATGCACGTGTTCTGCCTGTAGGTATCACAATAAAAGGTCAAAGAAAATACGATGCACTTGTTCCGCTTGTAAGTATCACAATAAAAGATCAAAGAAAATACGATGCACGTTTTCCGCCTGTAGGTATCACAATAAAATGTCAAAGAAAATACGATGCACGTGTTCCGCATTACGGTGTCACAATAAAATTTCGAAGAAAGTACGTACGAAAATGTGTTTTGCTGATCTCATTCTAATAATAATTATTCATTGTATGTTGAAAGATAATGTATAATGTGTTAAGATAATGTATAATGTGTTAAGATAATGTATAATGTGTTAAGATAATGTATAATGTGTATAATGTGATTATGTATAATGTGTTAAAGGTTTAGGTAAGAGCAATAAGATTTATAATCCTGAAATGTCAGAAAAGGAAATAAAGAGACTTTTTAAAAACAAGGCATGTTGTTTAGTCTGATTTCATTAAAGAATTTTATTTTAAAATTAATGTAAAATTTTATTTCTGTTCTTAAATTAAGACTTACAGTTAATATGCTTCATTATAAAAACTACTTCCGATGTTTTTGTTTGATAACATTTTGATATAAACTTCTTTTTTTTCGCAATTATATGTTAAATCTAACACAAGCAGGGAATAATTTTTGATCAAAAGGGATTAAACTTATCTGCACTAAAGTGCTATTAATTTAGTAATTCGTGCATATTTTAAACTAAGAAATTGACTCAAATACCAATTAGAATATTTAAAAAAAATCTTTTTTTTGATGAATTCATAGTTTTTGACCCATAAAATATGTGGAGTGACCACAATATGTTTTATTTTATAACCGTCGTGGAACAGCTGACCTAATTTCTTGGGTTTACGACTACCAATATTTAACTCCGTAACCTTATAATTTAGTACCAACACCAGAAAACTAGAAAACTCCTGGATCAAGTAGTGAGCGAAATTTGCATCCGTGGAGAATATTTTAGGAAACTCACTCGCATTTGCGTTACATGGAGAGGAAAACCACGAAAACTTCCTACGGTTAGTCTGATGGAAAAGGAACTCTCCTCTACGATCCGTCTACGACTGACGATATTTTACGACAGCACTGCGATCGGTGCAAGCGGGAAACAGAATTCGTGTCGACCTGTCATTGCTGAAATTCGAGCCAGGCTCACCTCATTAGAAGACGAACGCTCCATCCCCTGAGTCATCACGGCTCAACATGACACTTTATGGTCTCAATAGTTTTGTATCTAAAATGGTCAAAAGCTTGACCTCCTTAATATTAATTTCACTCTCTGCGTATCCGAAACTACCGCTCAGAGGGTTAAAGGACACATTCTTTCAGAGAACTGGTACACTTTTACCATTAGTTAAAGAAAATATCTATCCATAAAGCTGACACACCATTCCAATTCAAAAATAAGTATTTTTAAAGCAATTATTTGTCCTTGTTTAGTTTAAAAACACGCATCTTTTTAGAAAACTGATACGTTTTTCTTATAAAAAGGACACATCTCTCTAAGGAACTGACACACCTTTCTAATTTAAAGACACGTTTTTCAATAGAAATAACGTGTTTAGTTCAAAGAATTCTTCTTTCTAATAGTCTAATTTTTTTCTAAAATTATGGCACAGCTTCCTTGACTTGATTTCCATGCTTCGAGAAGCATACACTGTTAAAATTTCATTCTAAAGTTATGGTATAATATCTGGCAGTAGTCTGTTCATCTGACTGACCGTAAAATTTACGGTAAAAAACATTTTCCCTTTTAAGATTTTGAAACCGTTTATAATTAACTAGTATGGTAATAAGATTTTGAGCATAAAACTATGCGGTTTACCATTTACAACTAGCATGGTTTCAAAAACGTAAAAAAAGTACTTTAACTTATTAAGTGCTAGGTTTTTCGTCGGGTGATAGGTATTGGAGAGTGTAGGACACAAAATGCGAAGTGTAGGACACCAAAAACTTATCATTTTTTGAAGGGAATGGAGGAAATATTGTAGGGTCAACGTTGCGATTCGAACACCAGTCCTTCGGTCAAGAGACAGATAGGTTAGCCCTCTGGGCTATAACATGCACACAGTCGCATAAGTAATTTCCTTAGGTGGGCTTGGTTGATGTGATAAAATTCTGATTGTTTAACTGTATTAAATGAAATTCAGTTATTAAACGGTTTTTCACACAGTTAACACTTTGAATACCATCTTATTTATGATAATTTTGTTTTGTTTGCATAAGGTAAAATAACAAATAAATTGTTATTTAGCTATCTTTTCCGAGAAATTTCTAACAGTGTATCAGCTTAATATCAATTGTTTGAATACATGTACTATTACTGGTTTTTATAAGTAAATAAAAAAAGAAAATAATAAATGTATGTAAATATAAATAAAATAAAATATAAGTTAAATTTTTAAGAGTGTTTTACCTTCTGTAGCCACATCCTTGACTTCTACATTTGCTCTGTGAGCCATATAACCAAGAACTGAAAATATTACGAAACCCGACAGCAGACTTGTTGCGCTATTAACAGCACTTGTCAGCAATGCGTCCCTTTAAAAAGAGTAGTAATGAATCTTCAGCATATAAAATATATAATTTAATGATACTTAATAAAGATTTATAATTCATGATATGCATTTACATTTCTTTTCTTATTATTTCATTCTAAATATTTTATTATTTATTTTTTTATATATAAAAATTTAAAAATAAGCTAACGTATATTCAGCATAAAATGACAGAACTAAAAGTTATTTAATAATGTTCACTTATTCAATCCCTGACTCAAAATTATTTTTATCATAATTTTTTGATGAGTATTCGTTACCACTTTAAAGGTTAAGAATTTTTGGCATAAAATTGTACAATTTAAATATACTTAATAAAGATCTATAGTTACTGATATACATTGAAGTTACTATTCTAACCTTTTTATTCAAAAGATTACTTAGCTTTTTGAAAAACGCTATATCGTCAAAAAATTATATCATTTAAAGCTTTTTAATATAGATTTAATATTTATGCTATACATTTAAGTTCGTGCTGAAGAACTCCTTTCACATCATTTCAAGCATCATTTGAAAACACATCATTTTATGCTGAAGTACCTCTTGAAAAGTAAAGATTACGAATCTTCAGCAAAAAAGATTACAATTTAAAGATATTTAATAATAACTTATAATTCAAGATAAACATTAAAGTTACTTTTCTAATTATTTAGTGCAGAAAACTCATTAGCTTTAAAAAAAAAAAAAAAAAAAAAAAAAAACGAATCCTCACCGTAAAATTATATCGTCTAAAGTTTCTTAATATAGATTTATGATTCATGCTGTACATTTAAGTTCATGCTGAGGAACCCCTTTCACATCATTTCAAGCATCATTTGAAATCACATCTTGTTATGCTAAAGAACCCCATGAAAAATAAATTAACGAATCTTCAGCAAAAAAATTACATAATTTAAAGATACTTAATTTATTAGGTATCTTAATACAGGATCTATAATATAGGATATACGTTGAAGTTACTTTTCTAATTATTTAGCGCTGAAGATTCGTTATCTTCTTTTTTTAAAAAAAGGTAAGGAATCATCAGCGTAAAACTATAATGTTTTACGATTCTTAATAAAGATTTATGATTCATGCCATATTTTAAAAGTTACTTTTTTCATCATTTCATGAAAAATAATAAGGAAAAAGGATGCTTAGCATAAAATGATATATAACACAAAATAAAGTTTGACGTTTATATATATATATTGACTAACTACAATTGTGCAATAAATCAGTAATAAGTATGTATTGAAAGTCATGGAAAAGAATTGACAACAATGAATATTTCCCATTCAATTATGAGGTAGCAAAATCATTAAATGAGATTTTAAGACCAAGCAATTAAAGATTTTCATCTACGTAAATCCCATTTAGACATAAGTGTAACTCTTTAATGCCATTTTTACAACGCATTTAATGAAATTTTTAATAATGCTTTTTATGGTTATAAAGGAAAGAATAATAATGCGACTTAATATCCATTCACACATATTGTTCACACGTTTAGTTATTGTTTAACTATCATCACATATAAAGCGTGATATCACTATTTCTGATTACATAAAAGATAATAATTTCATTAAAATCATTCTATTTAAAAAAATTTACTGTTGTCACATTTGCTTTAAAAAATATCGACGTGCATACTTTGCATTTTAATAATCCAAGAACAATTGAATGAAAATATCTGAAATTTCGCGTATTTTTCTTGAAAGGTTTCTTTATTGATGAAATATATAACATAACTCATTATAAATAAATAACTATTGGATAATTATTTTGTTCTCCATAGAATTTTTTTTCCTTGCAAGGGAAAAACACAGCCAAATTTGCCTTTGTAACTTCTAAGAAGCAGAAATTACAAAAAAATAGTGGGTTCGTAATTTCCAAATGTACATTTTGTACCCTCACCAATTTAAGTACAACATCAGAGATATTAACTATACCCTTTATGTATTGCAAAAGAAAATATTTTATTTTATAACCGTCATTGAACAGTCGACCCAATCCAGGATTTACAACTACCAATGTTCAACTCCGTAGCCTTGTAATTTTGAACCCAGTCCAGAAGACAAGGAACACCTGGATCAAGCATTGGGAGAAATTTACATTTGTGGATGATGTTTTGATAGAACTAATCGTATCTGCATTACATGGCGAGGAAAACTTCCCCCGGTTTGAGTGACGGTTATCTAACACATGATACCGTCTACCACTGAGAATATTTTACGTCAGCACAGTGGCCGGTGCGAGTCGGGTGCAGAATTCGTATCGACTAGCCATCGTTGAGATTCGAAGCAAGTTCACCTCATAGGCGCGAGCTCTGTCCCCTAAGCCACTACAGCTCAAAAATAAAAAAATAAAAGAAAATATTGCTTAGCTGGGGTAAACTTTTTGTATTTAAATACGTGATTTGAATTTCGAACAAGCAATAATTTTTAATTACCTATTACATTTGCAATATAATTGTCGTGTCTCAAATATTTGTATGAATGTACCATGAATAGATCATAACAAGAAGCGAAAATAAAAGAGAGAGCTTCATTTGAAGGTTTCACTTTTTTTACTGGTAAATTATTTTATACTTTAAAAAAGAAAGAATGAGGAAATCTTTGGGGAGCTTTTCTTGCATTTTGTTTGTATTAATGCATCGTTTCAATAAATAATAACAATGATAATAATTTTTTATCATCGTATTTTTTCTCTAGTTTATTGAAATCCCTTTCAAGCGATGTTTGATCTTTAACGTGGGATAAGTTGACTTGGAGATCAAAGGTGAAGATGATCATCTGAATGATCGAGGAAGTCTTCTTTACACGCAGGTGAAGAGATTCACTTGTTTATTAAGGTTAATGTTCTCAAAGAAAATAACTTAATGTATAAATTTTGTAACTGAAACAAGCATCGGTGGTTCAGTGGTAGAATGCTCGCCTGCCACGCGGGCGGCCCGGGTTCGATTCCCGGCCGATGCAGCGAACTATTTTTATATTAAATTATTTTATAATTTAAAAACAAACGTTTAGTTTTCAATGAATATCCTACAGATATTAACGATATATTATGAGTGGAACAATAAAATTATATTGCTCGACATTTTTTGATTTCAAGTCTGCGATTATACATTATTTGATGCGGTTGTCAAGTTACAGCTTTGAAGTTCTAAAACCAGATAACTTTTCACTTAAACGCACGTGTACTTTAACCATTAAACGAACATTAGTTTAAAATCATTAATTTTTTTTTAAAAATGGGTACTTCAGTGTTATCTTGCTTAAATAATATATCGACTAAATAAGCATTTCTTATTTATATTCCATATTTTGGAAATCTTCACAGCTTGCGTTACCTAACAGGTATTGAAAGCGCAAGATGTAGAGGAAGTAGTACAAATTCATAAACTGTTAACCAAATTATACAATTACAATAGTAGTAGCTGCTGTTTCATACCACATACATGGTATAAGTATGTGCATTTGCATTAGAAAATATATAAATTTAGCATACATATAAGAATTTTTAGCCCTATTTATTTTCAGTGCAAATATTATTGAAAGACAAAGGTTTGTCTCTAAAATATTGCATCACTTCTGTGAGCATGCAAAAAGAAGAAGATGAATATCGAATTGATGAAACAACATGTGTTGCTCTTACTGGTAACTGGTAACTGAATATAGAAAAATAGGATGTTTAATTTGGAAATAAGTTAGGTAGAATATTCTATGATATATTTTGAGTGCGCATTTATTATTTATGTTTCTTTGTTCAGCTCATGCCCTCATCTCTGTGGCTATTATTAAGTCATCAATTTAAAATGACAATTTCAATTTTACATGGAATGAAAAATAATAGTATAGGAATATTTCAAACCTAAAATATAACTCATCGGAGGGATTCGACCCCTGTTCACTGACACGTCGAAGATAGAAACGCAATGGTTTCGGTCGATGGTTTACTTAGCAAACATTGCTCGCTTTTCTAGCTACTAAGTTAAACCCATTTGAAATGTGTTCTAAAGTAAAGGCTTAAGAATTTAAATCATGTATAATATAAATAAATAGTTATGTGATTATTACTTTGATCTCCATAGAATTTTTCCTTTCGAAGGAAAGTAGCTATCACAGTTCCTTTTGAATTTTCCGAAAGTATAAATTACGAAAGATTGTAGGTTTCTAATTCCCAAAAATTTTTGGATGATGTTTTCTACATTGGATGGTTGACCAAGTAAAGCTAAGCACAGATGGTGGTAGTGGTTAAAATTCGTAGTAAAACTCCCGGGTTACTACTTTCGATTGATTTTTACGCCTGAGCTTACCCTCCAATATTATTATATTTGTAGTGCTTACAGTATAACGCGTGCTTTCAATTAAAATTTCACCAAAACAAATAACAAATGAATTTGAACTCCAAAAGCATGCTATGATTCGATCTAAAAAATAACACAAATCGATATCGTACACTAATATAACCAACTAAGGGATAGCATTCAAAACATGGCAAACCTTACAGTTATTTGTGTTGAGATATTGATTTTCTTACATTTGTTTTAGGCTCACGGCCTGTTGGAATTTATAAATTACAGAAAACTCTTATGAATGGTTAAATTATGCATAAATTTAAACACACAAAGCCTAATAATAAAACTTATTTCAAGATTAAACCTGTTTACGCATCGCCTCGTAAGCATAACATAAGCGGAGGAATACACCAAAAGTTTTCTTCCAGTTTTAATAAGCTTGTTATTGTTTACATTTTGTCAACCATCCCTAGGGTGCACTGCAAGCTCTTTACTGCCCATACTTCCGGGTTACTGCTTCCGGTGTATTTTTAAGCCATTTGGTCCACAACTACACAACGAGATCATTGTGTTTTGAGTCTCTCTGGAGAAGTACTTCTTGTATACGTGTATTTTTTTTACCTAATTTATTATTTGTGTTTAAAAAGAAGAATAGCCATTTGAAGATCAGTCATTTCAAGATGTAAGAATTGTCATTTGAAACAAAAAAAGAATTATTATAACAGACTTCTTACCTTGTCAATAATATACCAACTTCGAAATCTAAACCTAAACGATAATTTGTAAATTAAACAATCTCGCTTCTCGAACAATATGCTAACACTAACGTATGCTGGTGCGCGGTTTGTAACAAAAACGAAAAGTAAAAGAGGCCGAATTAAGACTGCCAAAAAACCGTGTTCTTTCTAAATCTAGCAACCAACCATGTCGCCTTTTTAACAATACATCTATAAATACTTAAAACAAATTTTCACTTCAAACTCACCACTATGACTTAATATCATTAATATCTTATAAAATGTAGCAGATTTCAGCTCAGAAAATCCATAATTTATTTCTTTTACTAAAAACAAAATTATCTGTTTGAAAATATCGTTTCGAAGAATAAGTTGTAGTAAGTAGTTGTATACTTTCTAATCGAAAGTAGAGCAGGTCAAGAGCCTGAGATTGCTGTTGTTTACATTTATATTAAAATCACCATGCATATTGTTCTTTCGTCAATATAAGTCTAACATCGACGATAGTAGCTAGTTCATTTCAGTGTTACTAAAGGGAATATTGCTTATATAGGGTTAACTTTTTTTTAAATTTAAATTCATGACTTTAATCATCCATATTTTATTCACCACTTAATTGTCGTGTCCAAAACGTCTCTATGGATACCGCCTATACTTCCGGGTGACTGTTTCCGGGGAATTTTAAAGCCATTTGTCTCATAACGAGATCATTGTGTTTTGAGATTCTTGCAAACGTAGTATTCGATTACTTATTACTTGTGCTTACAATACTTGTGTTTACAATGCTAAAGGTGCTAACACTAAAATAATATGGTGCAAAGATTCAACAAGAACAAATAGTAATAAAAAAATGATAAGAGGCCAAATCAGGACTGCAAAAAAAGCGAGTTATGCAAAATCTAGCAACCATGTCACATTTTTTAACAATAAATCAATAAATAACTGAAACAAATTTTCACTTCAAACTCACCAGAATTACTAACATTATTTATCTTATGAAATACTGTGTATTTGAGCTCAGAAATTATCTAATTTACTTCTTTTATTGAAAATAAAACTATCCGGTTGAAAATATCGCCTCTTAGAATAAGCTGTAGTAAGCAGTTGCAAACTTTCTAACCGGAACTAGAGCAGGTATTGAGCTCGAGATTGTTATTGTTTACATTTATATTGAAAACACCATCCATGAGTGTGCCCTCCACGACAAGAAGATAACAAGAAGCGAAAAATAAAAGAAGAATTTCATTTTGAGCTTTCACTGTATTGGCGGGTAAATTGTTTCACACTCTTTAAAAACAAAAGAATGCAGAAGTCTTTGGGGGAATTAAAAAGCTTTCGCTTTATTTTGTTTATATGAATACACCATTTCAATAAACAATTAGAATGATGATCATTTTTATCATCGTAATTCTCCTCCCACTAAAAATTATTACAATTCCATTTTGAAAACTGCTTGATCCAGATACGTTGATTTGGAGATCAAAGGTGAAGATCAGATCTACCATTCATATTGAGGAAGTCATCTTTGCCCGCAGGTGAAGATTCGCTCGTTTGTTTATCTAGGTTAGTGTCCTCAACACATACAATATAATACATGAAGTTTGCAACAGTTTCAAGCATCGGTGGTTCAGTGGTAGAATGCTCGCCTGCCACGCGGGCGGCCCGGGTTCGATTCCCGGCCGATGCAGTAAATTCTTTTTATATTAAATTATTTTATAATTTAAAAACTAAAGTGTAATTTTCAATGAATATCGTACAGATATTAATGATATATAGTGAGTGGAACAATAAAATTATATTGCTCAATATTTTTCTATTTCAAATTTGTAATTATTGATTATTGTTGCGGTTATCTAGTTACAGCTTTGAAATGCTGAAACCAAATGATAATTAGTTAAACCGTAAATGAGACCTAGCAATAGATGTTAGAAATAGAAAACTTTAAGTATAAAACAAAACATTTATTTAAAAGCCTTAATTTTTAGCAAAATGGGTATTTTAGTGTCATCCAGTTTAAATAATATAACGACGAAATAAGCATTCGTTATTTATATTCCGATTTTGGAAATTTCTACAGCTTGCGTTTCCTACTACGTATTTAAAGCGTGATTTTCAAAGGAAGTAGCACAAATTTAAAGAAAAACTGTTAGTCAAATCATACTATTACAATAGTAATAGCTGCTGTTCCATACCACATACATGGGTCAAGTATGTTTATTTTCATTCGAAAATACAGTGAAAACTCCAGAAAAGATCACATCCATGTAGCAACCTCCTCTATTTACGACCACTTTTGGGATGAGCGGAATTTTTTTTCCATTGACTTTTTGTTGGAGAAAACCTTTAGGAGAGAGCATTAAAACCTCTCCCAGAAACCAGGCAAAATCTCTGAACCAAATGTGGGAAAAGTCAAACTATGAAGCACGAAAAAATACCGAAACAAAAAATAGTTACAAAACAAATAAGTAGAGTCAAATGTATTCAAAATAATTGTGGGAGGCTCTTAATTAAAGAACTCTTTCTGAGAATACAACCTCATGTTGCAGTCAAAGTGCACTAATGACGATGTTTTCAATTATTTATTTTTAATGTTGAAAATTAAATTAGAAAAAAACTTATTTTAGAAAAAACTAAGTATCTCAAACAAACAAACATCTTCTCATCTTTTAAAGCTAACTAATTTTTCTGATTTAAAATTAAATGCAAACTTAAGCAACAAAAAATAATTATTTATTTATTAAAAATATAAAAATATCTTCTATCATATATATCTGGTAAATTTGATTTAACACACAATTTTATCAGTAGAGATTATTTCTATCGACGAAAAATTTGATTCATCGATCCGGTTTTTATGACGCCAACACAAGTAGCAATTCTGCACCAAGAAAATGACACTAACTAAACTTAAAATCATCACTCGTAAAAAAATCACGAATCTTCCATAACATTTCGAAGTCAATAGAGGTTACTTCTAAGAAAAAATATCAAAATAAAAAATATTAACAAAGTAAGTAAGGAGATTCAAAATATTTGTGAGTGGCTCATATTTAGAGAATTCTTTTTGACGATCTCTGAAAGAGATTGACTTCTCATTTTTTAAAATAAACTAATTTTTATGATCTAAAATTATACGCAAACTTTAACTAGAAAAAAAAAATTGTTTATATTTTTGAAATAGTTATATCATTCATAATTGGTAAATTTGCTTTTGCACATAATTTGGGTTAATTTTTATTGGCACTAAATTTTATTCAGCGATCCGGTTTTTCTGATGCCAGCACAAGTAGAATTTTCGCAACAAAAAAAAAAGCCCAAAAAAAAAGATTATAATAATAAGAACACTAACTAAAATTAAAATCTTTTGCAAAAAATCATGCACCTTCCATAATATTTTGAAATCAATGAAGGTAACTCATAAGAGCGATCAACCTCCATTGACGACCTTTTTGACCCGGAGTGGTGGTTCCCGAGAGGTTTCACTGTATATAAATTCAACAAACATGCTAGATTTTTTTATTTTATTTCCAGCGTAAATACTATTCAAAAAGAGAGCTTTTCACAAAAATTTTACACCACTTCTTTGGGTATGCAAAAAAGAACAAGATCAATATCCAATTGATGAAACTTGCTCTTACTGTTCACTGGTCTGCTAGCTAGAAATAGGATGCTTAATACGGAAGTAAGTTAGGTAGAATATTCTTTGATATCTTTCGAGGGCACATTCATTATTTATGTTTCTTTGTTCAGCTCATAGACGTCCAAATTAACATTACCAATGATATCTCACCCATTGTGATGGTCCTGAAAGAGTGGATACCACTCTAGGTCTGCTCATCGGCAAGACTGATTGTGCAGCTCATTGGAAATATTAAAAAAAATTGTTCAGCTCATGCCCTCATTTCTGAGGCCATTATTAAATCAGCAATTTAAAATGTTAGTTTTAATTCTGCATGGGGTGAAGTATAATTGTGTAAGGGCTATAAACTGTACAAACCTAAAATATAAATCACTAGAGGAATCCGTCCCCTGTTCCAGGAAGCTCCGAAAATTGCAATGCAATCTTATATGGTTCGATTTGAAAACCATACTCGATTACTAAGTTAAACCCATTTGAAATGTGTTCTAACATAAAGGCTTAAGAATTTAAATCAATTGCTATACAAATAAATACTTATAAGATAATTATTTTTTATCTCCATAGAATTTTTCCTCTCGAGGGAAAGTTGCAATCATATTTGTTTCTGAATTTTTTAAAAGTATAAATTACGAATGATTGTAGGTTTCTAATTCTCAAATATATATTCTATTCTTTTCTATATAAGTCTAACATCGGAGATGGTAACTATTTCAATTCTCTGTTGCTAAAGAGAAAATTGTTGAGATAGGGTTAACTTTTTGTATTTAAATACATAAGTTTGATAGCCCATATTGTATTCGCCATTTGATTGTCGCGTCCATGTATGAGTGTGCCATCCATGACAAGAACATGACAAGAAGCGAAAAAAAAAAAGAATTTCATTTGAAGCTTTCACTTTATTGGCGGGTAAATTGTATCACACTCGTTAAACACGAAAGAAGGAAGAAGTCTTCAGGGAATCAAAAAACTTTCGCTGTACTTTGTTTGTATAAAGGCATCGATTCAATAAATTATTAGAATGATAATAACTTTTTATCGTCTTATTTCTTCTTCCACTAAATTTTATTAAATTCCCCTATCAGATCTACCATCTGAATGAACGAGAGGATGTTTTCTTCGCCCGCAGGTGAAGATTCACTTGTTTGTTTATTTAGGTTAGTGTTCTTAAGAGGAACAACCTAAGTTATGAAGTTTATAATAAGAACAAACATCGGTGGTTCAGTGGTAGAATGCTCGCCTGCCACGCGGGCGGCCCGGGTTCGATTCCCGGCCGATGCAGTAAATTCTTCTTATATTAAATTATTTTATAATTTGAAAGCTGAAATGTAATTTTCAATGAATAACCTACAGATATTAACGTTATATTATAAGGGGAACCATAAAATTATATTGCTCAACATTTTTCGATTTTAAGTCTGTGATTATACATTATTGGATGCAGTTATTTAGTTATAACTTTGAAATGTCTAAGCCAGATAATTTTGCACTTAACCTGACAATAAATGTGAGAAACAGACATTTTTAAGCATAAAAATGAAACATATATTTAAAAACATTATTATTGTTTTTTCTTCTAATCAGAGTGAGTATTATAGAGTTATCTAGTTTAAATACCATATCAACGAAATAAACATTTCTTATTTGTATCCTGAACTTGGAAATGATTATAGCACAGATATTTGAAGTGCAAGCTTTATAGGAAGTAGTATAACTTAATCAAATTCTACAACTACTATTTCATACCATATATAAGGGTTAAGTATGCCCATTTTCTTTGTATAATGCATAAATTTAACACACACATAAGATTTTTTTTTTCTCTGTTTTATTCAAAAAGGAAGCTTGTCACCAAAATTTTGCACCAACTTTATGAGAATGAAAAAAACAAGATACATATTTAATGGCTGATATGTCTTGCACTTTCTAGTAGTTGAGAAGAAAAATAGGCGTGTTTAATCTGGAAGAAAGTCACGAAGAATATTTTTAATATCTTTTATATGAACATTTATTATTTATGTTTCTTTGAAATTTTTTCAGTTCATTTCATCACCTTAATTACTATTATTAAATCAACAATTTAAAATGATAGTTTCAATTCTGCATGGGATGAAATGTAATATTGTTAGGGCTACAAACTGTACAAACCCAAAATATAGATCGCTAGAGGGCTTCTCCCCCTGTTCACTGAAGCTCTGACGATTGTTATGCAATTTTATATGGTTTGCTTTGCAAACCAGGCTTGGTACTAAGTTAAACTCATTTGAAATGTGTTCTAACGTAGAAGTTTAAGAATTTATATCAATTATTAAACTCTTTAAAACTAATTTCTCTTTAGAAAATTAAAAGTTTTTAGTCTGAAATAAGTTGTTGAAATAAAAAATTTTAAATTGGAATAAATGACATACAATAGAAACACGTGCAAACATTAAACTATAATTATGATTTTTTTTAAAAACAACATGCATGACGGTACGTCTCCTGCGCATTCTTTCATTGTTACGTCTTTCATAACTGTCTTTAACGCTATGTTCTGCTCTTCGGGCATGCTTTTTTTTATTATTAAACTCAAACAGCGTAACAGCACGGCTAATACCCATTTTTGAATGAATAAAATTATTATTATTATTATACCTGCATAAGATAGAACACTTTGATGATATGAACTTGCAGTCCCAACTAATAGATCAGTTTGCTGCGACTTTTCTTTGTCCATGCGAGAAACAAATTTCATTCAAAAATTTGTAAACATGTACGTTTTACACTTTCGCGCTAATGATAGATCACATGCTTGATACTTCAATTCTTTTTTACGAGTGTAATAAGGAAACGAGAGCTTTCTGTTTCACCGTATAAGAGTATAGATAATAATAATAATAATAATAATAATAATAATGATAATATAATATATATATATATATATATATATATATATATATATATATATATATATATATATATATATATATATTAAATTAATAAAATAACTATTTTATTAAAAATTACGTTGAAGTGAAAATATCTTCCTATTAACATGTTTCGAATTGTAATGCAATCTTTTGATAAATAATTTCATGTACTTCAGCATAAACAGTCCTTTTTTTACCATAACTAATTGAAAGCTAAGCTAAACCAATCACGTACCTATACACATTGTTGTGAAATTTGTTGTAGCTTGCATAGGCTAAAAGTACTCCGAAACCTGGGCCAAGGGAAAAAAATACCTGTGTTGCCGCATCCACCCACACCTATAAAAAGAAAGAAAAAATGTGGTTGAGAATATTAAAATAGTCAATATAGTGCCCGTCGCCCATTTAATTCTGTGGACATTTGATTTCATGCGAATTTTATCAAAAATTAAACTTTAAATTCAGCTGTTTTGACGTTTGATGATGAATAAATTTCAAAACGCTGGCATAAAATACGCAACGTTTCTCTCCAAAGAAAGAATTTCTTCGTTTTTCTTCAATCTCTCCATAAAATGAAGAGAGTGAATGCGTACATTTTAACAAAAGATGCAAATAAATTTTAGAATTTTCCCATGATGATGCTGATTAATATAATAATAGTGATATCTGCTAATGGAAAGAATCTTTAAAAAAAAATTTAAGTTTTAAAAACTTTTTATCCATTGGCGAAATGGGTGTTGTTTTGGGTTTGATGGCGTGCTCACCTTATTTGGACGTAATCACACATTTCAACTGTGTTCAAGAGTAATAGTAAACAGTGCGCATGCGTCGTCATTGCATGCGTTGCAATGGCGACCGCTATTGTTTGATATTTTTTTTAGAATTCTTTTTTTTCACTTATAATTTTGTTATGCATTAAGTTGGTTAGTTTATTTTTGAGATATGGGACCAGAGAGATCCCATAAATAATTCTTGAGTTGTGAATAAAAGAGAATTTCATCATTTGGTCGATATTTTTGTTTTTATTGAGAATCAGAAATTCTAACCTTCAGTTCAAACTGGATCATTTTCAATACCAATTCAAGTGAATATCACAAATAAAGAGGGTCCGAACTGATTGACACTGTCCAAAAAGTTAGTGTTGAAGCAAGAAAAAACGGATGCAAAGGCCTAAACTTACCGAGGCTGTAAAAGGCAACCCCTTTCATGCAAATACGAGAACTGGGTTGATCACCAGTTAGGGCTAAAAGGATCCATTGTCAACGTACCCAATGACTTGCACAAGACCGTAGACTGTCTTCCACGCAATATAAATGATTTATTCTTTCTTCGTGTAGAATTGAAAAAAAGTCTAGCTTTCAAAACATATTTCATGTATGAACTTGTGAATCCGAAACGGTTGCATGATGCAGCTCACAATCTCCATCAAACACCATTGTACCAATCCGAACATGGTCGTGAGACCCCTTAATATTGATCTCGATTGGCTGTTCAATGTCTATTCTGTCATCAAAAGAATTTACACAGAATGTATCTGAGCTGCATTCAAATATGTCTGCGAAATTGTGTACCGAGCAGTTCAGGATTAACAGTCAAAGATGTTCCAAGATGAAAACACAATAAAGTCGCTTTTCAAAAAACAAACAAATTTATTTTCATTTGTTCCGAAGTTTTTAAGCTAAATTTAGTTTTGTAAGCTAAAGAAAAGCAAAAAGTACTTTCAACGTTCTGTTTAATTTACACTATATAAATATTAAATATGAAAAATATAGATGTTAAAATTTTTAGTTTTTCTTCTCTGCGGTTGGATAAAGATAAGTCCTTAAAAAATCTATTCATGAATGTATGGAGGACAACAAATAATATTCCGAATTTGGGAAATTAATTGTTATTCAAATTCTACCAATAACTACGGCAGCTTTTGAATGAGATTTAGCAACTCAAAATCGAATAAAATCTGAAACACCAGCTTTGGATAAATTGGATGACCTTTCTAGTTTGCTTTAGGATGGACACGTTTCTCTTGCCACCAATAGAGAGGTCAATAGGGACATGAAAATCGTATCTTTTTTTTTATTTATAAAGACAAAAAAGACTTAAAAACTTTAATTCCGTGTATTTTATTCCTAAAGTTTGATTTTTTATGAACCTTAATCTATTTAATCCATATTAATTTATTTTGATTAAATAGTCAAGCAATAATTCTACTGTGTTTACTTTGTACCATTCATCTTTTAGCTATAATATAACTGTGCTAAAAAAAGCAGCAATTAACAATTTTAAACTTATTTTTGAAATTCATCACTCTGTTTTAAAATTCACTTTTCAAAAATTTATTAAGAAGTGGAAGGGAAACATTTCTATGCATAACGCAGGATAACTTGGGAAACAACTTGAATAGCCCCTTCTAACATATTCATTAAACAAAAGAAGGCATAAGAAAATAAAGCTAAATCTCAGTTCATAATTACTTACATTTGCATCTGCTAAAGCTGAAAAATTTGGTGTCAAATAAAATTTGATTCCCTCAACTGCGCCAGGTAAGGTGCAACCTCTAATTAACAGAACAAATAATACGACATATGGAAACAGTGCTGTGAACCAAACAACCTGAAACATAGATCGTTATTAATTTTTAATTTAAAATGTCTATAACAACTAAAAAAAAAAATTTTTTTTTTAAATATGATTTTTGAAAGTATAATTTTTTTAACAACCTGAAATTTAGAAATGTAATTATTTTTTGTCTAAATATCTTCCTCTCGAAATAACTCGTTTTTAATGAATATCTAAATTTTTGGACGAAATAATTCGTTGTTATAGCAAAAGGAAATTTCCAAAGTAAGACTTTAGCTTATTTATTCCTGCATTCCATACGTATTCTTTTATTATTATTTTTCGAGGAAGGACAAATGAGCAAATGTTGGTTTTTTCAAGTTTTGAATAGATAAAAGGATAAACACTCCATCTGTCCTTTCAAAATCAGAGGATACTTAATACCGAGAAACTTTTAGTTCATGCGTAATTGTTAGAATTGGGATAGGCAATGTTTATAAACTATTTAAGTATAGCATCATGTGTCTAAAGCAAGCCACTGACACAAACTTGATTTTTACCTTCGAAAAAAACTTGGTCCATATCGACTTAGGGGAGTCGGTAGGGCATATATCGATAATACTAAAACTGACCTTTTTCGATGTACCTTTTCTAAAAAAAACTACTTAAGATATCTCTTTGAAATTTTTGGAGAATATTTTAAATTATATCAGTTATATATGCATATATATATATATATATATATATATATATATATATATATATATATATATATATATATATATATATATATATATATATATATATATATATATATATATATATATGTCTATATATATATATATATATATATATATATATATATATATATATATATATATATATATATATATATATATATATATATATATATGTCTATATATATATATATGTAATACAAAAAGTATAATACTTTTGTATTAATAAAAGAATTAAATCTCTTTCGTTTTAATAAAATGTCTTTGTTAAAGAATAAGCGTAGAGAGATTCTATTTTGGGAAGTCAAGGCTAATAACATACGACTGAGTTATTTTTAGAATCTCTCCCCCTTTCACTTCCATATAAGGAAGCATGAAATGATTTTCCTTAATGCGTAAGGATACAAGTATGCCAACGATTGTGCCTGTTTACTCAAATCTGTGTTAGTATAAAAGCGAGAGCAATGCTTTTCGCATGCTTTTTCCATGATGTTCTGATCCTGATAATTTGTTCCGGAGTTGTCCGAAGTCTTGTCCATCCCCTCCCTTGCGGAGTGTGGATGTGAAGTGTTATCGATACCAGCCTACGACCATTTATAAAGATTGTTTGGAGTGTAAATGGCTTACGACTGCATTATTAAAGCTAAATACACCACTGATAACAGGGATTAAGCCCTCATATTATAAGACGCCAGGATGTTACTTGCTAAGGAAACCCTTGTTATCTATTTTCCGGCTGACTACAACGTTGATAAAACCTCATCCCGGGGGACGAAGGACAAAAGATTTTTTGCTTGGTCGAGGAAAAACCAGTGTTTCGAAAACCTCATCCATCATCTCCCGGGGAACGAAAAAAGAGAATCGCCCATCCCGGACGAAGGACGAAAGAAAGAAGTGCCTAGTCCGCGGTGAAAAACGAATGAAGGAAGGTCTGTTTTACCACTCCATCTTTAACTACACCTCATCGATGTGAGAATGCTGACGTTGGCTCGAGCTCGTCACATGCCTCTCTGAAACCCATAGTGTTGATCGAGATGACCCTACAGTGTCCAATCTGGAAATGACCGATGACCCTACAATTCCGTAGTGCTCAAATTGTGAAAACAAAAGTGAATGTGCGCGATTTTTAGTAAATTTAGAGAAGCTTTTTGCTTCTTTATTAAAAGTTCCTTTCTCATGAAAGTCGGAGAAAAATTTGGCAAGTGAAAAAAGAAAACAAAAGTGAATGTGCGTGAATCTTGATCATGAATATTCATGAAGTGCAATAACAAAATTGTTTACTTCTTCTCTTCACAATCATGAAGGTCAAGGAAAATGGAAAGAAAGTACTGTAGATATATTTTTTTTTTTATCCTCTTATGTTTCTTTCTCACTAGCATAATTGAATAGTTTATCGATATCGGAGATGAGTAGTGTTTTAAATTTCTTATTATGAATAATTGAATACAGAAAAATATTTAAGAATTGATTGCATTTCGTATGTTTATCTTGCTTTTTTTGAATTATTACATAATATTGTTCTTTTTAGTGCATTTCATGTTTTTATATTGCTTTTTCTTTATAAATTATGAATAATCAATTCAGTATGTTATATTGTAAATAGTTTGATTGCATTTCTTGTGTTTAGATTGCTTTTCTTTAAAAATATGATATAATAGTGTATTTTTATGCATTTAAAATGTTTTTGAGGGAAATAAATGTGTTTCAAACGTCAATTAAATTTGTGACGGCAAACAAAATTCAAAATTTTTCAAACAAAAACAAAACTAAATATTCCTATTAAAAATGTGAAAAATTAAATGTTACCCAAACAAAAAGACATTTCACACTTAACAAAATTTGTGAGTTTCCCCTTATTACGATAGGCGAAATTGTTAACTCAGCTAAGTTTTTAATACTTGATACTGATTTATCATAGGCTTTAGTAGGGTTGCAGACTTGCAAAGATTTTTGTTTGTTTTTCAATTGTGTCGGGCCAGTTGTTACTCAAGTTGGTAAGAGACTGATCATCTCTGCTAAATCTAACAATGACAACTTATCCTTGCACATTAGACAACAGAATTCTCATAATGTTAAGGTCAAAAATTGTGAAAAAAAAATGAAAGTTTAAGATGTTTCAACAAAAGTAAACATTTTGAAAAAATGGAAGTTTAAGATGTTTCAGTAAAAGTAAACATTTTGAAAAAAAAAATAATGTGAGGGGTAACAAAAATAAAAAGAATAGGAAAAAGAAAGAATGACCAAGAAGTTAATAACAAAAAGTACAGGAAAAATAGGAAAAAGAAAGAAAGGCCAAACATTTCAAATGATTCGAAGATAGAACTAGGTAATGGGTGCATACATTATCAGGTTAACATCGACGAAAAAATAGGAAATAAAAAGAAAAGTTTAAGTAAACGAAATTTTGAAATAGTACATGTATCAAATCTTAGGAAATATAACAACCCACAAATGTTGAAATTAAATCATGAATAGTGTCCAAAACAAAAGAAAATTTTTACTACTTCAAGGGAAGAAGTGATATTTGGATAAAAATTTTGTATATTTTTGTGTGAAAAATTTATGAAATATTTAGTAGATTAGTTATAAAAATATGTTTCATTTTTCTTTCTGTTTAGTTGCCTAAACAGATAAAGTGTATTATCATGTTTTTGTTATTGTCATTGTATATAGTTGTTTTTTTTTTTTTTACAGATAATTGAAAAAATGTTATTTGTGGTAGTGAAAAGGAACAGTCGTACCAACATAAATTTTAAAAGTTCAGAGAATTCTAAATTTTATTATGATTTCTTTTGGCTTGCCAAAAATCTTTTTTGGGGGGGATGTAATACAAAAAGTATAATACTTTTGTATTAATAAAAGAATTAAATCTCTTTCGTTTTAATAAAATGTCTTTGTTAAAGAATAAGCGTAGAGAGATTCTATTTTGGGAAGTCAAGGCTAATAACATACGACTGAGTTATTTTTAGAATCTCTCCCCCTTTCACTTCCATATAAGGAAGCATGAAATGATTTTCCTTAATGCGTAAGGATACAAGAATGCCAACGACTGTGCCTGTTTACTCAAATCTGTGTTAGTATAAAAGCGAGAGCAATGCTTTTCGCATGGCTTTTTCCATCATGTTGTGATCCTGAAAAGTTGTTCCGGAATTGTCCAAAGTCTTGTCCACCCCCTCCCTTGCGGAGTGTGATGTGAAGTGTTATCGATACCAGCCTACTACCATTAATAACGATTTTTTGAGTGTAACATGGCTTACGACTGCATTATTAAAGCTAAATACACCACTGATAACAGGGATGAAGCTCTGTTATTATAAGCCGGCAGGATGCGTAAGGATACAAGTATGCCAACGATTGTGCCTGTTTACTCAAATCTGTGTTAGTATAAAAGCGAGAGCAATGCTTTTCGCATGCTTTTTCCATGATGTTCTGATCCTGATAATTTGTTCCGGAGTTGTCCGAAGTCTTGTCCATCCCCTCCCTTGCGGAGTGTGGATGTGAAGTGTTATCGATACCAGCCTACGACCATTAATAAAGATTGTTTGGAGTGTAAATGGCTTACGACTGCATTATTAAAGCTAAATACACCACTGATAACAGGGATGAAGCTCTGTTATTATATATATATATATATATATATATATATATATATATATATATATATATATATATATATACAGTCGAACCTGCCAATCTCGAATCTCGCGGGAAAGGGAAAAAAATTTGAGATAGAGAGGTTTTGAGATATACAGGTAAGTTTAAAAAATGAAATTCGAGCAGCAATGTTTAATTAAAAGAAACTTTAAATCATTTATGTTGTAAAGAATTTAATTATGATTACATATTAATTACATCTAATAAAAGTTTTTAACAGTCATACGCACCTCATAGGTAGTCTTTTAATGATTTCTGACGTCGGATTTTCTTTGATTCGATAATTTTTCGAATGTTAGAGAGAGCAGCGAACCCCTCATGTCTAACGTTTTCTTGACATTCAAGAAAGTTTGTTAAACGTTCCACAGCTTTTTCAGCTTCCTTTACTGTCACTTTCGGTGCTTCTATATGCTCTTTGTCTACTTCATTTTCGTCTTCGGAAATGCATCTGACATTATCGGCGATTTCCGAATCTGTCAAGGTTCCACATGTGGCCAAGGCGTCATCCACTTGCAAAAATTCTTCAAAGGAAATGTTCACATTTAATCCAGATTTTATTGCATTCCAATCTTGTGAATTTATTTCGATCATTTCTTCATCAGTGATACAAATTTCTTCAGCTTCCTTTTCGGAAATTTCAGTCTCTTCTTCAATAATCCCCATCTCTTCTTCACACTCATTCTTAAACCCAGCTTTTTTAAAAACCATTTTGAATGGTCTTCTGTGTTACATTTCTCCATGCGTGGTCTGTCATCCTGATAGAATCCAGTACATTTATCTTGGGAAGGGTACTTCCTTCATCAATTGCATCAACAAGTTTGGGGATCAACTGTTTTCTGTAGTTAACTTTAAAACTCCTGATTACTCCCTGATCCATAGGTTGAAGCTTTGAGGTGGTGTTTTCAGGAAAATACTTAACACAAACATTTTTCAGTTCAGGCAGATTGTTATGCGCACTACAATTGTCTATGAAAAGAATAATTTTTCTTTTTTTTAATCGCATGGATTTGTCTAAGGACTTTAACCAATTTCCAAAGATTTCACTCGTCATCCAAGATTTTTTATTTGCTTTGTATAGAAAAGGGAAGGATTTTACTTTAGAAAAGCATCAAGGCTTTTCTGAGCGTCCGATCATGAGAGGAGGAAGTTTCTCTGTGCCTGCATCATTTGCAGCTAAGAGCGATGTCAAACGAGCTTTACTTTGTTTTCCTCCCCTGCATGCTTCATCTTTAAACAAAGCAGTTTTGTCTGGCAAATATTGATAAAACAGTCCTGTCTCGTCAGCATTGAAAATATTTTTTGGCTCATAGCCTTTCAGGAATGTTTTTAATCCAGTCTTCGCATACACTTTCCGGAACAGATGCACTTTCACCACAAAGGTTTCGAAAAATAATACCGTGCCTATTTTTAAAACTTTCTAGCCATCCGTTACTGCCTTTAAAATTATCTTCATGGCCAAGCTCTTTAGCAAAATCATCAGCTTTTCGTTGCATTATTTGTCCACTGATAGGAATACCGCTGCTCCTGCATTGTGTAAACCATTTTAAAACACATTCATCCACGTCCGGAAAAGTGCATTTTCGGCTTTTTTTCGCATTCTTGTTGCTGCTATGAAATTTTTGCTCCATAGCTTCTCGATTCTTAATAATTGTAGAAAGAGTGCTTGCTGGTAAACCGAACTTCACTGCAACTTCGTTTTTTTTTCATTAATGGATTTTCTTCCAAGAATGTTAAAATTTTCATTTTTTCTTCAATGGAGAGAACATTCAATTTACGTTTAGCCCCTGCCATACTTAATCAAAATTCAATTGAACAATGTTTAAAAAAAAACTGAGACGCTCAAACCAACGACCTCCTAAAAAAATTCTACTGATAAAATGAATTTCTCTTTGTGTTGTTCTTATCCATGTGTGGAAACTGATGCCCAGTGGTGACGCCCCCCTCATCAATCAACTTTTCATTGTCCGAATACACTCAATTGAAATTTCCAAGAAACAACCCCCCAATCTGCTCATTTTTACTTCCCATTGGGCAAGGGAATTTTTCGGTTCTTCTAATGTAGCTTCTTTGAACAAGTTCTGCTGTCCAGGCATCGGTTACGATGATGTATATTCTCCTTCAAAATTCGAGAAACACAGGTTTTGAAAGAAATTCTTTCGAGATAAACTTGGAAAAATACATTAAAATTAAATCGTTAATGTCGGGAAACTAAGAAATTTCGAGAAATACAGGTTTTCGAGATAAGCAGGTTCGAGATAAACAGGTTCAACTGTATATATATATTTATTTATATATATAAGCTAGAAAATTTAGAAAAAATGAAGGAAGAAAAAAAAATTTATATATATTTTTTTTTTCTTCCTCCATTTTTCTAAATTTTCTAGCTTATTTTATGAGTTCTATATACTTGCAGCTTATGCGCAGTTAATATAACTTATTAATTTTCTTCGTTTTTCTCTTTTTTCTCTTTGTATTTTTTGTGCTATATATATATATATATATATATATATATATATATATATATATATATATATATATATATATATATATATATATGCGCTGGGATAATGTTTTAGCGCTAATAGGAATACTTTTTGAGTTATGAGGGATTTTTGATGAAACGTTTTGAAAAATTTAAAGTTCTTAGTTCGTAATTGCATATGTAAATATTCTGCAAAAGAAAGAAAAAAAAACTGAAGCAATATCTTGTTTAGATGCTGAGAAACGGTGCATCAAAAAAGGTCAGACTTAGCATTGTTGATATAAGCCCTACCGACTCCTCTTCAAAACTAACTAAATTTTCCCTCTGTATTGACTTTAATATAATTATATAAACTTTAATCCTCTATATTAAGACTATTTTATTTATCAGTACTCCATAGCGCTTATAATTATTACATTCGTCTAAAATTTACTTATGCCAACTATTCACCTGTGACGAAATCTTGAAGTAAGCTAGACACCAAATTGAGAAAACTGAATCTAGAAAAATTATCTTTGTACAAATTTTAATTACATAATTAGAAACATTATTTACAACGTTTGTACTAATAATCTTTACATCTATCATAAGAATATCTCAGTGTATTTGCCGACCGGACTGTGCAGAGGTCAGGGAGTTTGCCTTGAATCAGAAAGATTTTGGGTTCAAATCCGGGACACGGCATGGATGTTCTTTCATTCTCTTTACTATCTGTCCTTGCTGTGGGAGCAACGTCGGCCCACTTAATATGGTGCCCCTGAAAAAGTGGTCGACAAATCTGCCCTAAAACGCCTGAATTTACGAAATATGAACCAAAATGGGCATTGGAAGAAAAAAATTCAGGTGTACTTTGTTTTTGCACTGAAAGTTATTGTGAACTAAATTTTTCAATAGTTACAGTAAATTAGCAATATAACATTACTACGCTTGTTTTTGGGAAAGGATAATGAATTATTTTATGAAAACACTTTATACACTTTCTCAAACAGCACAAAATATTACATTTTCAAAAAATCTATGTATAGAATTTGAAAGATTTGGCAGATTTGAGAATTTGCAATTTGCATTTATCTTCATTTTGCTTACTATTTAAAAGTTATCTGACATTCCTGGCTGAATAGTAGTGACGTAATATTTTTTAAGAGTTAATTTTATGTCAACCGAACAGGTCACAACATTGCTGAAACATAAACGTAACGTATGAAAAATACCTTTTATAAATATTAAAATAATTAAAGAAAAATAATTATGCATAAAACATCCACTTGTTTCCTGTTAAAACTGTTAAAATGTTAACAGTTTAAGAGGTAAAGTAAAAAAAATCTACAAGCAAAACGGAAATAATTGAATTACTTTTTATTGTTAACATTGCATCACATCCTGCATGATAGTAATAACAAAACCTATATTAATAGTGCCATTAAGGGGGTAAACTGCAACAGGATCTTATATATATATATTATTCTATACAAATCAGTATTTTTTTTTCGATTACAGTAGTTTTCGGTAGATGCGCCGCATAACCAAAAATAATTGGTTCCAAATAATATAATACTCAAACAAAGAGCGTAAAAAAGCTTTCTATCGAAAAATAATAATCATAAAAAATTGTTAAGTAATTGTTACATTTTTAATTGTTGTAATGCATTTGGCGAAGACTTTCAAATATCGGCGAAAACTTTTGATATTTGGCTCATTTACTGACTAATAATAAAAATCTTTTGATTGGGCCCTGATGAAAAATAAAGTAGTTTTTTCTTATTTTCATTTTATTTATTTATTTATCTATTTATTTATTTATTAAAATATGACAATGGGTTAAACAACTTATATCCAATGCCCCAATGAAGTATTCGTACTAAAAGTTATCATGTGGCTAAAACTATAGTACTCAAACTATAAAAACTTAAGTTTGAAACTTTTTCTGATTAAGCTAAAAACGTTTAAACTTCCTCTCTGCATTTGATTCAGTTTTAAATAAGTCATGACTGATTGTTCAAACAATAATTGCTTTGCAGAGTCAGAAACTTTCTTTTAAATGCCATAGGAATTTTTTAAAAGCCCACTGATGGAGCGACAAAAAATTTCCCACATATTTTGGGATCATTTCCTTAGCCACGAAAAGTTTTACTCAATTAGGATCTGCGACGGAAGTACCGCGGGAGCCTCAACATCCGTGACGTAAAAGCAGTTTTAACCAATGGATGGAGCTGTAGCTCAAATGACATAAGATAGAAAAGTGTATCCAAAACTCTTCTTGTCACTCTTTTTATGTTTACTTCCACCAGGGGGAGCATATAAATATAAGAGGATTAAATCCCTTTTTTCTAGCATATCATAGCAGTAGAAATATTATTGGACGTTTATTAATGATGTGGGTAATGATTTTTTGCAACTTTTTCTGGGACAGAAATTTTTCGTTTATTATGCCTTGAGCCAGTTTTGAAAGCATTTTGTATAATAAAATCATCAGAGAGTGTAAATAATCTAGACTCCCTAGAGTTTTCATTTCTTTAT
This sequence comes from Parasteatoda lunata, assembly GCA_949128135.1. Lineage (NCBI taxonomy): Eukaryota > Metazoa > Arthropoda > Arachnida > Araneae > Theridiidae > Parasteatoda > Parasteatoda lunata. Next base: position 11,541,520 of record OX421972.1, read on the forward strand.
ATTTTTAGCATATTCTCGGTTTATATGAGAAAACTTCGGTGTTCGTTTCAGCAAAATATTTTGAACTGTTAACTATAGGATCAATTTTTTCCCGTATTTTAAGATTTCCTTAATAATATTTTTTTTTTTTTTTGTTTATTTTTTATAGAAACGTACTACTTATGCAAAAGGGGAAATTAAAGGATTAGGATAAAAAGTTTGGGTAGTTTCATTTTCTTGGAGGAATAAAAAATAGGTTTTTGGATGAAACGTGCTCATCAACTACATGAATTTGAATGTGACGTGTAGGAATGTTCATCAATGCCAGAGAATCATTGTGATCTATGCCAGGGAATGTGTCACAAAAAAGAAGATGGTAGATATTTTATTTACGTCGCACTAGAGCTGCACAATGGGCAATTGGCGACCGTCTGTGAAATATCCCCGATGATGATTCTAAGCCATCACAATTTTGATCTCCTGCAGAGAGGATGGCTCCCCTGCTTTGATCTATACATATTCTGTAACCTGACACTTCGCCGCAGTGGATAAGAGGCTGAGATCTCATTGTGAAGAACATAAGAGGATTCTCTCTTGAGACTTAGAGGAGTAAGGTTGTGTTGTGACCGAGCTCCCCAGCTACTATGTCTACATATCATAGATTCGGACGCGGAGGCAAAAGGATGTTTAATAAACAAGAGTTTCCTCCCGACTACAACTCAGACTCAGATGACGATGGAGACACCGATGAAGTCACGGAACAGGGATACTTGGACTATGCTGATAAAACGGCCACCCCTGAAAACATCGATAATCTGATCAGCAACGCAGAGTACTATATGCAATTCTACGAATGGAGATTTAACAGAAATGGAAAGATGATTCACTACACGAACAACCGCAAATATAGAACACTTCGTGATAGATACCGAGCGATCAAAGGAAAAGGATTTACCAGGGAGACAACTAAGCCTGAAACAACAGAAAAGACTAGGGAAACCACAAAGCCGGAAACCCCCCTGCAGTCCGAAACCTCGGAGTCGACGGTTGAAATCATGGAAACCCAACCCTTAGATACTGACAACACTACTCCCAGCATCGTGCCGGAGTCACAATCACAGATCACCAGTGATATGGATACCTCAGCAGCTCCCGATCTCCCTGAGAGAAGGAAAAAGAAAAAGAAGAAAAAGACCAAAGCTAGTGCCAACATGGAGGCACAAGCAGGCTTAGTTCCGGAGGGCGAAACCACCCGCCCAATCCCAGACTCAGCTCCCGCTACCCCAGCGGTCCCAGTACCGGCGGAAAACGTGGAGGATGCCCCTGCTGAAACCACTACTTCCAACTCCACAAAAATGGACATTACTCCCAACAAAAAACTGAAATCCCTCATCAGAGGATTACAAACAGATTCGGACATTTTTTCCATTGAAAAATATCTCATAGACTTTGGACTTAAGCCCGAAAAAATAGTTCAGCTCAAAAGAAGAAGTGGGCAGGAGCTTAGGCCCCTCCCACTTTTTCTCGTCATACAAACGGACACGCCCACCAGCAGAAATATCTTCAACATCTGTTCAATGCTTGAGAGAACAGTGAAAGTAGAAAGATTTAGAGGAGGTCGTTTTCAAATACAGTGTTTTCGGTGTCAAAAATATGGACACACCCAGCGAAACTGCCCAGCAACCGAACCTGCCTGTTTGAAATGCGCCGGGGCCCACTACTCGTACTTATGTACAAAACCAAGAACATCTCCCGCAAAATGCATCAACTGTGATGGTGAGCACCCGGCCTGTTTTTCGGGCTGCGGTGCAAGACCCAGAAAATCATCTAACAGAAGAAAAGCCCAACCTATGACCTCTACTGATGCAGCCAGCAGATTCCTTCTTCTATTCAAAGAAATGAAAGAACTTCTTCAAAACGAAGAGCTTGTTAAGTTGCTTCGCTCCCTCCTCCCAGAGACACGGAACTAGTGTAGCTCCCACAACACTCAAGTCATCTTCTCACCCGACCTATACAGCTAATGCTGTACTGAACTTTTACCATAGACTTCACCACGAAATTATGACCTCACAGTTTACGACTCTACAGTTTCGACGAATCAGTTAGCGGCGCTTCGCGCCGAATACTGAGATCTCACCTATTCACAGCTCAACAGCTCACAGTGAAGAACATAAATTCTATCACTAAAGACGACTAATCCTCTCTGAAGACGGATCATGGGTTAGAGTCCCCTTGCCGTCAGGCTAACCGTGGGAGGTTCTCGTGGTCTTCCTCTCCATGTAACGCAAATGCGGGTTAGCTCCATCAAAAAGTCCTCCACGAAGGCAAATTTCTCCCAATACTCGATCCAGGAGTTCCCTTGTCTTCTGGATTGGGTTCAAAATTACAAGGCTACGGAGTTGAACATTAGTAGCCGTAAACCCATTAAGTTGGGTCGGCTGTTCAACGACGGTTATAAAATAAAAAATCCTCTCTGAAACCATCATACCACGCTGAAATCTAAAATTCCATAACCCCCATTGCAAACAATAGGTGAATGCAAGAGTTCTTTGTTTATTGTATATTTCAGAGAGCGAAAAGTCCTGGTAGAATTGAAATAGTTTTTTCATTGGTTTATGGATTTCATAAGGACTATTATGTCGTAAGTGTGATTCATTGACAAGCAACTGGTAACAAATTGAATTAGTGTACCGTCATCCGGCACTTTTTAATCCACTGAAGAACTTAAAGCCTATTTTTCTAGATAAATGTCAGCAACACGGTTCTGAATTTATTAGTTTTTCATGTCATTAATTTCTTATTTTAATAAAGATTGGTTGAATCGCATATGTTTAAACTTTATTTGCATTTTCAAGAGTAAGTTTGTAAACCCTTACTTTCTGCATCGCAATTTTATATGCTTCAAAACTTCAACCTTCAAACTCGTAATTGTTATTTATTGTTTAACTTTAAACGGTCGTAACAGTGTTAATAGTTACTTTAACTAATTTAATTAAATATATTAGTAAGATTACGTCTACTTCTCTTTAATACTTAAATTATATGAAATAAAGATGATAAAAAAGTTACTTTTACACTTTTATTTCTTTTACTAATAAATATTTACGTTTTGATGCCTCATCATTAACTAACATATGCCAAATATTGAATAGTTGTTGCTAGCTTAAGTTTGTCCCAAATTAAAGGGTAACTTAAGCCATCATAGTTCTTTTTTTTTTTTTTTTTTTTTCGTCTCATCCATAGTTTTTTTGTTCCTCAAATTAAGGAGGTAACTCAAGTCAACATAAATTTTTTCGTCTTATTCATGGATTTTTTTTTCCGTTCCCCGAATATAGCGGAATAACTTAAGCCACCATAGTTTTTTTTTTTTTTTTTTGGTTTTATCCATAGTTTTTTTCGTGCCTTAAGTTACGGAGGTTACTCAAGCCATCATAATTTTTTGCGTCTTCTTGATTTCTTTTTTTCGTACCCCAAATTACGGGATAACTTAAGCCACCAATAGTTTTTTTTTGTCTCATCCATAGTTTTTTTGTTCCTCAAATGAAGGAGGTAACTCAAGTCAACATAAATTTTTTTGTCTTATTCATGGAATTTTTTTTTCGTTCCCCGAATATAGCATAATAGTTTTAAGCCACCATATTTTTCTTTTTCTTTTTTTTTTTTTTTTTTGGTTTTATCCATAGTTTTTTTCGTGCCTTAAGTTACGGAGGTTACTCAAGCCATCATAATTTTTTGCCTCTTATTGAGTTCTTTTTTTCGTTCCCCAAACTACGGGATAACTTAAGCCACCAATAGTTTTTTTTTTTTTTTTGTCTTATCCGTATTTTTTTCCGTCTATTTTTCGTTCCCCAAATTACCGAGTTAACTCAAGTTACCATAATTATTTTCGTGTGAATCATAGTCTTTTTCGCTCCCCAAATTACGGGACAACATGAGCCAAAATAGTTTTTACATCTAATCAATAGTTTTATTCGTTCCTCAATTTACGGAGGTAACTCAAGCCACCATATTTTTTTCCGTCTTATTCATAGTCTTTTTCGTTCCCTAAATTAAGGGGTAAATTAAGCCAGTATAGTTTTTTCGCCTAGTCAATAGTTTTATCATTACCCAAATTACGAGTAACTTAAGCAACCATTTTTTTTTTTTTTCATCTTCATCACATACATTTTTTGAAAATTTTCATACATGCAAACATAGAGTGTAAATTATTAGCGCCAATTTTTAAAAGAAAATAATTTATCTATAACGCAAATGCTCTAACGCTTTTTTTTTTTCATCTTCATCATATACTAAACTCAGAGGCGCAACAGCCCATAGAGGGCCAAGGCCTATCTCAGTTTTCTTGACCTTGGGCTCTTCATCATATACATTTTTTGAAAACTTTCATACACGTAAACATAGAGTGTAAACTATTAGCGTAAATTTTAAAAGAAAATAATTTATCTATAGCGCAAATGCTCTCAAATTAGCAAATACTTAAACAAAACTTTTTAAATGGAAGAAAGGGGAAAAAATTTTTAAAAAAAGGTTTAAAACATTGAAAATTTACTTCAAGTCACAAAGTTTGCTAAACTCGCAGTTTTACCCTTACATAAAAACATAAAGTTTTCACTAAAAACAATCAGTACTTTCTTCCTAGCTCAATGAAAAAAAACGACTAAAAAATTTTTTTTCGGTCAAACACCACATAATTCGTCCTGTATTATTTTTTTTTTCCTAACAAATAAAACCATGCCTCATAATGGATATTTAAAACGACGTTTTTAACACCTACGCAACAGCTGAGGAGAAGTTGTAAACATTTAGACGTGGAACATCTTGTGTTAATTCAAACAAACTAAAAGTATCTGAACACATAAATAATTCATTCATTTTATCAGACGGCTGCACAAAATCGTGTCCTATTTGAAACCTAATGAAATACAAGAAATTTTTTTTGAAAAAAATATTTAGGTATTCACCAATATTTCCATCATTTTTTGATAAATACTCTCTTATTCTTTATCAAAAGATTAATTTCTTCTCGTGGGTTCAACCAAACTGGTTTTTATTTTTTCTTCTAAGTGATTTTCTTGCTCCTCTAAGTTTTTTTGCAAACAGCAAAATGAACGAAAATTTGAGTTCACAGGGCTTGAAGAATGTTTAAAAAAGATGGAGATTTTCTTTATTTTTTTTATTTTTTTATTTATTTTTTATTTTAACGTCCTAGTATTTTGCTGTGTCCATCATTGACGCAAGGTGAGAAATTATAAAAGGAAAAAAATTTAATTTTTTAAAACTACATTTTTTAAAAAATGTAGTAAACGTTTTTTACTTTTCTACATTTTTTAAATATAATGGAAAATAGAATAAAAATTTTAGATAATTTTAAATTAAATCTGACAAAAATAATATAGTTTAAATTTTTCTCAAAGCTATAACTGACAATGTCGGGGTGTCATTTTCGAAAGAGGTGAAGGAAGTTTTAGTCATGACAGAAGTCAGAAATGAAATTTATGTATACGAGTTTTCCTTTCAAGTTAGATAAAAAAAAAATTTTAAAAATTATTTCTCCTTTTTAGTTTGCTTCACTGTGTGATTACAAAACACGATTCCCAGTTGGGCACTGAAGTCAAGCATAACTTGCTGCGCTCAGTGAGCTGGTGGGTGACGAATTTGATCAGCCTGCGAAGGGACACTGGGTGTGCAGTATTGATCCTTGTTAAATTGTTTTATCGTAAAGAGCTCGATTTCACGTGCACATCCTCCGTCAACCAACGCGGGGAAGTCATCCTCTCTGCAGAGGATAAAATTGTGATAGCACGTTTTCTGATTGTTCTAAAGGATGTTTCCTGGACCGTTGCCAATAGCCCATCGTGTAGTACGACTGCTACTACTTTATTGTTTATTTGAAACACGTGGTTTTTATAATGACTATTTTATTTTATATAGTTTTATATTTTTTCCTTTTTAGTGAATGTTAGTTCGTTTATATCGGAAAGTGGTCAAAATTTTGATTGAGCAAAATGGCTACCCATGTGGAAGTGCTCAAGTTAAAATTTAGTTTTCTAGCTAATCATTCAAGGGACAAAACACATATTAATATTAAGTTCCATTTGAAGATAAATTGACGATATAAATTTTGCTTGTACGAGTCAGGGCATGATTAAAACTTGTATGGTCATCCAGTACAAAATTCCAAAAGAAAAAGAAAAAAAAAAATACGTGAAAAGCAATACCACCAAAAAACATATGAACAAAATAGTGGATGCTATACAACCTTATAAATAATATATCTCCTACTCTTTTTTGAGATAGGAATACTTACTCCGCCATTTTACTGTAAATGATCTTAACTTGTTACACATTACGGCCACTTTAATATATCCAAACACTACTTTTAAATTTACATCAGCTGTCTTTCGATATTTAAGAGGATGGAAACGGACTTTAATTCCTATTATTAGATTAAAATATTACAAATCATTAATTTATTTCATATTTTTTTAGATGAAAAAATACCGCTAAAATGGTGTTATAAATAATGTTCTTTATGATAAAAATAGTTTTTTGCTTCTATAGAGAGCTTTTGAAGAATAAAATTAAAGTTTATTCTATATTAATTTGTGGCTTTTTATATTCTTTAGAAAATTGCCTTCATAGCTATATTTGGTAAAAATCATGATTACCGCAAAAAATAAATAAATAAATAAATAAAAAATATTTATTATTAGACTGCATAATTAAATTTATTCAGTTCAAAATTAAATTTAACACTTTTCTCATTAAATGTTTTTTTAGAATTTGGCTTAAAGTATCATCTAGTTTCATCATCATGGAATTTGCTACATCAATGGATTTGCAACTTGTGAAATCCTTCTGTTGAAGATTGACGACTTATTTTTTCACCTGGACTGCCGGTTTTTTTTTTACCCTAATCTCATTAAAGTCAAATTCTACGGAACGCTCTATCCCCCTGAGCCGCGGTGATTCGGGGGATAGGGCGTTCACCTTCCAATGAGGTGACCGAGTTCGAATCCCAGAGATGGCTGATCGATACGAATTCTGCAATAGGCTTACACCGACCACAGCCCTAACGTAAAATATCCTCAGCGGTAGACGGATCATGGGTTAGAGTCCTCTTACGGCCAGCTTAATCGTGGGAGGTTTTCCTCCCCCTGTAACGCAAATGTGGCTTAGTTCCCTCAAAAAGTCTTCCACGAAGGCAAAACTCTCCAAATACTTAATGAAGGAGTTCTCTTATTTTTATTTTATTTTAACACCAGTAGTCGTAAACCCAAAATTGGATAGGCTGTTCAACGACGGATATGAAATAAAATTATTCTACAGAATTGAGACATTGTTGTGTTTTTGCTTCCTCTCTTTAAACTAGTGAAGAATTTGGAAACCCAATTCCAAAGTTACCAGAATGTTAAAATTTACTCGAATTTCTTTCAGATATCTGAAAATGTCACAACACATCAGCCGAATTATTTTTATTACAAATTTATTTTTTATTCTAGTGATTATGTGGTGCGAATACAAAGAAGCAAATTTTTAAAAACATTGTTTAATCAAAATTTTCTCTAAATCGTCAAATTATGAGTTATGAAATCAACTCAAGAATATGAGTTTGCTAGCGTTTAACGCTTTGATTTACGTATTAAAAAAAAAATTCATACAAGCCCAGACCTTAGTTCTTTAGGAACCTGGACAAGGTTCATTTCGGGTCAATTCTCCAAAACACACAAAGAGTAATTAGTTTAATATTTTGAAAGCTTTTAAAAAAAACTTAATTACAGATCGATGGTAGCTTACAGTTTAACAATTTTCAATAATTTTTTTAGTTTTATTAGAACAATAGTGTTTTATTGAACAAAAGACTACTATATCGTGAAACGTTACAAACATACTTTTAACCCTTTGCACTCGAAGTCCTTTCAAGAGCTCAAAAAATGGACGCAACATTTTGAAAGATTTTTTGATAAACTTGCCTTATAATACCCGGAGATAACTGAATGAAGTGGTAATTAAACATTAAGATGAAAAAAATTTCACAATTAGAGTGGTGGGTAATTTACAGGTGACAGTCACCTCTCGAGTGCAAAGAGTTAAAATTTTAAAAATTAAAACTATATTTTATACAGAAAAAAAGAAATGAATAAGGAATCCCCTCTATTAATTTTTAAATTAAATTTTTATGGCCCACAATGGGCCCACAAAGTGTGTCCTTGACTACATAAATAGTTTATTTTGTGTTGTATTAAAATTAAAAATAGACGGAATTAGTTTGAAAACTGTTTTCCTGAATAACTCAATTGATGTTTTCAGTGTTTTTTTTTTTTTTTGAAATTTAACACTGCATAAGCTATTGTAATTCTTCTTTATTGTATAACTTCTTTATTGTATAACTTGTTTCTTTATTGTATAACTTCTAATTGGAAAAACCATTTTTATCCGCTTATTTAACTCACTAAAAATCAAAAAGATAAAAAAAAAAATCACTCACAAAAGACGATTTTTGAAAGAGTACGTGGGACCCCTTTCAGAAATATTTATTCACAACAAAAATAAGAAAATATTTTCTAAAAAAAAAAATATTTTTAAAAATAATCTAAAACTTAAAAGAAAATCGTCTCTGAGTAATTCTCTCTGAAAGATCGCCAGGTTCATTGATTTTGAGATCAAAGGTGAAAAGACATCTACCAGTTAATGAACGAGGAAATCTTCTTCGCCTGCAGGTGTGCTTTACCTGAGTGTCGATTTAGGTTAATGCTTTCAATTTCTGGAAAATAATGCATCGAATTTATTCAATTATCAAGCATCGGTGGTTCAGTGGTAGAATGCTCGCCTGCCACGCGGGCGGCCCGGGTTCGATTCCCGGCCGATGCAAAGTCATTTTTGACTAATATTAAAATTAATTATTTCAATTGTTCACATTATTATTGCTTACCTAAAAACATAAAATGTATTTTTTAAGGATATTTTTTTGCACCTAACGAATTTGTACATTGGTAAATTTATTGTGGGTTTAGTTTCTAAAACTGGATCATGGCATATTTTTTATGATCTGGTTTTCACCTGGTTCCAGTGTTTTCATCTGGTTTTAATTTTAAAGCACTGCAATTAGACCACTCTACCTTAGGTAGAATTCATAGGTTTGAACTAGGTATAAAGAATTGTATTTTCAACCGTGAACTCAAAATATTTCTTTAAACAAAAAAAAAAAAATTAATTATGAAGTTACATTTAAAGAAGATATGGTGATAAAACGCGTTAAAACAATCTACTTTATGAATAAAAATTTACATCATAAATGTTTTATTTATTTTCTATTATTTATAATTAAAAATTCAAAATTTTGCAAATGAGTGATAGATTGAACACATAATTAATTGTATAGCTGATTAAAAGTAATTATTAAGCTATATGATAGCAAAAAATTACATTTGTCGGAGATAGATCTTTTTTCAGTTTTATTTTTTAACTGTACAATATTAATTAATTTTTCTGAGTCTTTTACTTCCAAAACTGTAAGTGGATGTTCAAAGGCACTAAGTAAAAATCTGCTGGCAAAAAATAACCTCCAGTGCTTTTTTATTATAAATTTGCAACTTTCAACTCAACCCAGACGACAAAAGAACTCCAGGATCAAGCATTAAAATCAATTCTGAAGGACTTTTCAGTGATGATAATTCATATTTACGATGCCAATAGGATTATGTGAAAATCTCCCATTGTTAGCCCGACGACAAGGGAGCTCAAAGTGTATTTAGATAAAAGCAATATTAGAAAGCCTCTTCGTTTAGAAATTCACTGATAGTCACACTGGTATTTGGAGAGAAAAAAGTATCGTTCGTTCCTAAGCAGTTTTAAAAGAAAATTACAATTTGTAACGTAATTGATATTACGATATTGATATTCATAAGCCTTGGCATATTTCTTATACCTGCTCAATATCTGACACATAGTAATTGTAGAAGACAACTATTTAAGAACTGAAGTATTACTTTAAAAGAACTGTAGAACTACATTTACGAACTGTAGTACTCCCTGATTTTATAACTTTGCAGCATCTATTCGAATATCTGCTCAATATCTGCTACATAATTATTGTAAAACACAACTATTTAGGAACTGTAGTATTACTTCAAAGAAACTGTAGAACTACGTTTAGGAACTGTAGTACTTGCTGCTTTTATTCTTTTGAAGAACCTATTCGAATGCATGCTCAATATCTGCCTCATAGTTATTATATAAAAGACAACTATTTAGGAACTGTAGTATTACTTTAAAGGAACTGTAGTACTACTTTTAGGAAATGTAGTACTACTTGCTTTTAGAATTTTGATGCACGTTTTCGAACTTTCATGAAGTACTTGCTACCAGGTTACTTACTTTACCAGAAGTGCTGATTCCTTTCCATAGGCTGAAGTAACAGATGAGGTAGACAGCAATCAAACACAAACACATCTCCCACTTGACGTGGCCCAAGTCATCGATTCCAGGACTTTCACTCAACTCCAAAACAGCTCGGCTGAAATAAATCATAGCTCAGAGTAAATATAGCCAAATTTAAAAAAAGCAAGAATAATTCTGATCTAAACTCGAATGTTCGAAAATGAGCCGTAAAACTTACAACTTCGAAATACAACTTAAAAAAAGTATGATTTGAAGTATTTTAGGTTATTTTCACTGTTCAAAAGCTTAAATTTCAACGAAAAACTAATTTTAAGGGAAAATTGACATCTTCTTTTGATATTTATTTTTATAAATCCGTTTCCCCATCCTCTCCCTAAAAGTAAGAAAATATATATGCTTACAACTTCTAAAAGTATCGTAAGATAGCAAAATTACTTCGATTTTATACTATTTGTTTTGTTTTGTCTAGAATACGATCATTAGATATAAAAAAAAAATTTGCATTAGTTTGTAAATGATTAATTTAAAAAACACCAATGTTTGGGAACAGGCAGTATTCGTAATCTGCTTGAATTGGCTGGATTTTACAGTAATACCAATTGTGTTGTATGGTGTTTAATATTTATATACAAAGATTTTATAACCGTCTTTGAACAGTAGACCCAATTTTGAGTTTACATCTATCTATGTTCCACTCCGTAACCTTGCAATTTTGAACCCAATCCAGAAAACAAGGTAACTCCTGGGTCAAGCATTAAGGGCAAACTAGCCTTCGTGAAGGACTTTTTGATGAAACTAACCGGCATTTGCTTTACTTGGAGAGAAAAATATATACAAAGGTTGTAAGACTTTCGCATTTCTTACTCTGAAAAAAATGTTAGAAAATTTTTAGAAAAATGATGAATGCAATTACTTTACACCAAAAGATGTGCAATTAAAAACAAAGAATAGTTCTCGATATACATTGTAAAAAATTTGGTGTATAATTGTAACCATTTTTTATGGTGAGGTTAATGTTTTACAGTGCGTGAAATCACATTTTTTATTTACTTTTTCACGGTTATAGTTTTCTTTCTTCCTTTCTTCATTCATGTTTTGTTTGTTTGCTTATTCACACATTTTATGCGCATTATAATCAATTTAATAGCTTCAATACGAAAACATTTCGTTAAAAAAAACAAGCACATTTTTAGTAACATATAATTCTTTCAAATAATTGCTATTTTGTCAATTTTTTATAATTTTTTACACGATAACCATAGTTTTGCACTTAAAAATGTATTTAATTTACCTGAACACTGAAAATGGGGGCAGCTATTCACCAAAATATTCTACTGCGTACTAAACTTTACAAATGTTCCATTACTCTTCTTTTGGCGTAAAGTAGTTGCCGCCATGTTTGGTGTTTAGTAACACCAATACTTGGGACTACAAAGCATGACTACCCATAGTGGAGCATGACTACCCATAGAGCAACCCATAGTGAGCCCATTTTGAGTCCAACTGGGGCCAAGGAATAATTGTTGATAGGGTATACTAGAAATAAGGGAGAATGCTCAAATTATTTTAAAATAAGATTAATACAAATATATTTTGTTCTTACTTGAAATATTCTTCAGCGGGGGAAGTTCTTATGTGTTCGTTGTGAAGAATTCCGGAAACAGTTGTACTTTCGTTAACCGAACGAGAGGCATTGAGAGGAGGCAACTCGCGACATAGTGGGGTGTTCCACGGGTTGTCACATGTTGTCCAAGGCAGGACACTACTGAAGGACGCAATGAAGAAGTACAATGACCAGGCGATGATGACATTATAGTAAAAATCGACATAGAATGAAATTAATACAACAGCGTATCCCACACCTTGAGTTAAAAAAAAAAGAAAACAATCGTTTATTTATATTACATAATAATCACAAAATTCATAACTAAATAAGTATTCACAACCCAGATTGCAATATAAGATTTATTTTCACTCAGATAAAACATTTTAATGTAAACCTAAAAATGTAAACCTTCTAACCTTTAAACGAGATTTGTGACAATCACATTACCCTGTAACCATAACCGAAGTTGGTTTTCAAGAATGAAACAAACCCTTTCATAAAGCTAGTCTCAAATTGAAAATTATTTTAAAACTAGATAATTATATGGGTTTTTTTTTTCGCAGCGTCTTTTATGCTCAGCTAAAATCCATCCTGTAATTTAATCCTATCTCTAGTGTGACGTCAGATAAAACGTTATTATGGACCTAAGTGGAAAAAAATTTTTTAGTCCTTTTAGGATGAAAGTTTGAAACTCCAATATTTTTGCTTTATTTAAAAAAGGTTTTTAGTACAAACATTTTCATAACAATAATAAGAAAATTCTGACACAAGGTTGTCGTAAAGTTACATGCTTTCTGGGTATAGTCTCTGTATACAGATAGCAACACTACAGAAAAGGACAACATGAAAATACATTCAGGGCACCTCGAACCCTCTACCTCCACCCTTTGCACAGCGTTTGCCCGGCAATACAGCCCAGCCAGGAATCCCCTCTGAAAACTGAGAAACAGGCAGTTTTAAATGACTTACACAAAGCCACAAATTGCATCATTTTATTGCTTTAAAATTTTGAGGAAAAATTCCTAGAAATCCTACAAATTATCAGGTTCCATTTCTCCTAATCTAATAAAGGAACTTCTTTATTTTTTACCTTCCTTGAAAAGTATTGTGCTGTCTAACAATATCATCAATAGTTTGTTAAGTACAAAAAAGTATCAAGAAACACAATGTCAAAATTTAATCTAAAATCTAAGATAGCGAGGGTAGTACTCTCTTAAGTGTAAACTGGTTTCTGGTGTCTAGGTATAGTAAAGTGGCTTAATGCTACAGCGGTACCCGATAGGAAATTGTGGAGTTTACATTTCTATTGCAAAAATAGTACGAGATACGAGGAAGAAAAAAGTAAATTACCTAGTTATAGAACATCAACCTATTTAGTACCAGTATATGCCTAGTAATGAATGCTACGAAAGTTTCAGATCAGCATTTTTTTTTCTTTTCTTTTTTTATTTACTACTCTGAAATTTACTACTCTGAAACGTAAGGAAAAAGAAGAAAGATGAACATCGAAAACTAAGGTACAATGTGATAATTAATTTTTTTTCTATGCCCGTTAGGTTTTCACAGTGTTGAAAATCGTGAACCGATAAATACGCAATGTAAGCATTTTTTCCCCCCTAGTATTTTTGTCTAGCAGGTGTGCATTCAAACAATGCGGGAAATCCTGGATCAAGCATTAGATGAAATTTGCTTTCGTGGAGGACTTTTTGGATGGAACTAACCGGCGTTTGCGTTACATGGAGAGAAAAATCACGAAAAACTCCCATGGTTAGCCAGATGGCAAGGGGACTACAATCCATGATCCATCTACCACTGAGGATATTTTACGTCAGCACTGTGGTTGAATCCGGTTCACCTCATTGTAAGGCGAACGTTCCATTCCCTGTTCCACCACTGCTCTTTGCTCTCGACCTAGTACCATTCTCGAGATAGAGATTGGAAAAGCTAACTTCACAAATGGGCCTGATGGAACTGTAAGCGATCTCATCAGCCACTTTATTTTACTTAGACATCACTTAGCCAATTGCAATCGTTTAAAAGGTAAGAGAATAATATTAAAATTTTAGAGTCACTCTGTATAATTCCATAAAGCAAATAAAAATCAACAAAATTATTTTTTTAGTCGTCGTTACTCTGTTGATATCAAGGCAAGCTCGTTAATAAAATATCTGAAATTGAAATACGATCTATTATAATATCCTATTCACCTTTATAATACATTTTTAAAAACAAACAAAAAATAATTAAATCAATATAATTATAGTGTTTTTAAATATTTTTTGGAAATTTCATTTATTTTAAATTATCATTTATTGTAATAGCGTTACTACTAGTTGCTGATCGCATCTATTTAGTCTGTTGAAAGATTTTTAAAATGAAAGAGTCATCTTTTCATCATAACGGAAATCGATATTTAGGCAATGGTTAGCTTATAACTCACTTTCAGCGAAGTGACTGTTTATGGCAGTTGTGATGACATCATATGACGAATGCTTTTCTGCTATTAACGAAACTATTTATCTCTTATGAGGAAAGACACTTTAGCTAAGAGAGAATTCGTCTTCTATGTCTCCCTTTCCTCAAATTTATTATCACTTAATGTTTCGTTCTCGAAAGAAATAAACAAGTCGAGTTTTATCACCTATTAATTGGAAACATCAAGTGGTTGAACAAGCACTGGATTGTTTATTCTTTTTTTCTACTCAGAATATTTTCATACAAATTGTCTTCTAACTATCGCATGAAACGTCACTCTTTAAAACAGTGTATACATACTTTTTAAGAGAAGAGAGTGATATGGGACAAAATAATGAACAAAACTGCTTTCTGGATAAAACATTCTTCATGTTACACTAAACAAAACTGCTCTCAGAAAATACTGCACATAGCTGTTCATTTGAAACGATGTAGAAAACTGATTTTCAAACACTGAGCAAAACTGTTTTCATGAAAGACTAAATAAAAAAAATGGGTGTCATAGTAAGAGAAATATTAAAAGGCTGTTTTTGTTATACAGTGGAACCCCGATTTTACGTTGTCTGTTTCGTAAGCTATCCCGCATTCAACGTCATTTTCTGCTGGTCCGTGAAAATTGCCTGTACCGATAGTTTTAAATTATTCCGAATTTTTCGTTACTCTTTTTAAGATAATCCTGCTTTTTTGGTTTTTCTGAAAGATCAAAATTATGTTTCCTCAATTAAGTTCACACAAACTTTTTCTGAGTTTTTTCTTTTCTTTCTTTTCTTTTCTTTTTTTTTTTTCTCTTTGAAGCTGTTCTGACATTCATTCTATTCTACCTTATTGTGTTTTTGTCTGTGAGAGAGAGGGAATTTCCCCTTGAGTCAAAATCAGAAGAACGGCGGGATAAGCACGGGAAGGGTAGTTATAGTATGTCTACGATAAGAACTCCCCCACCACAAAGTCTGAGGCCGCCTGCTGCTATGGAAACAAGAATAGCGCATTTCAGGGAGGGTAGCTTCTGTTCACGCTAGGGCTAACACAATAGACCGAAGAAAATAGTTATCATAGACACCGTCACGTGTCCAGGCGAATGGCTAGGGGAGTTCTTACTTTAGACAAACTATAAAGGAAGTATAGAAGCTTAAATTGCGAATTTTCGAGTGGTTTTTTTTCCAAGCAATCTTTGAATCTCGAAATAATCTAACCATTTAAAAAACGTTAGACTAAACATTTGGTTTGGTAATAATTTTTTTCTTGTTTCCGGTGTCCTGCAAGATGCTTGTAATTCAAAAATATTCTCTCTCCCTACCCCATGTTTTGTAATAATCAAAACACAACATATATGTTTTGATAACATCTGCATGTATCTCATTCCCTTTACCTATAAAATGTTAATGAACTCAGAAAATTTGATATGCTTCCATTTGACAAATTTCGTGACATTTATGACATTCCTTAGAAACCTTTTGCTTTAGCTTACATTTTATTGCATTAGCTATATTTTATCTGCATTAGCTTACATTTTATCTCCGCAACCAAAGCGGAATAGATAAAATAAATTTATCTTTATCATTTTTTAACCAAAATAACTATTTAAAAATTCTAATTTGAGAGGGATTCTTTAGGAATCTTTTTTGTAAGTCAGTCAGATAGTTATAATTCCCCTTGTATTTGGATTAAAAAATGGAACAGCATATTAGTGATTTTGCTGTTTGACAATAATTTTAAATCATGAACTTTACACTTCATATTAAATCAGGCTTGTTTCAATTAATCTAATATAAGAGGGGATGGAACCCTCTTAAGTGCGAACTAGCTTCTAGTGCTTAGGTATATTAAAGTGGCTAAACGTTACAACGGCACCTGATAGAAAATTGTTGTGTTTACATTTCTATTGAAAAATAGTATACGATAAGAGGAAGAAAAAAGTATATTACTTAGTAGTAGAGCATCATCTATTTAATACCAGTATATGCCCCCCCCCGCATTATTTTTGTTTCCCCTTTTCCATTTTTTTTTCTGTACGTAATTTACTAGGCTGAGACGTAGAGAAATGTGAACGTCGAAAACTAAAGGTATAATGTGATAATTAGTTTTTTTTTCTTCATATTAAATTTTCAAACTTCATATTAAATCAGGCTAATTTCAATTAGTCTAAGATAGAACCATCTTAAGTGTAAAATAGTTTCCAGTGTCTAGGTATATTAAAGTGGCTAAATGTTAATATAAAGTACCAATAGTAACAATAATTTAAAATATTTTTCGATTATGAGCTTTAAACTTCATATTATATCAGGCATGTTTAATTAATCTAATAAAAAATTAACCTTTTAGAAGAGGCACTATTCTACCCCAGCAGGTAATGGCACCTTTTCTGTTGTACTGGCCTAATGCTAGTTCCATGAAGAAGAGTGGAATACCACCGACTGCAAGCATGATGGTGTAAGGAACCAAAAATGCACCTAAAACGGAACGGAACTGTTATTTTCATAAAACTACAAAAATCAATATACAGGCTATTCTGTATTAAAGATTGTTAAAAAAATTTACAAATTAGAATACGAGGAGTTACTGAATGACCACCACAATATTTCCTCCTTTCCAGTATTCCGCATTCCTCATTCGGGAACGCTGGACTATAGAAATGTGAAGCTCTGATTCACGAACAGATGGCAGCACCACGGAGCTGCTTAACACTAGCGTTTCCCATCCTTCACGATAAATGACACCTCTAGATAAACTACTAATTAAGACACATTCCATTGTTCATTTGATAAAACGCAACTCAACTACAATTTAACTCCAATATTCGTTACCTTACTATTAGTTCAGCATAACAATGAGTTAGATAACGGTATAAAATAGTTTGGCATAAATTTTTAATCAAATTTAACTGGACTCCAATGTCCAGCTAAACTTAAATCTCTACGGATTTGAAACCATGCTAGTTGTAAACATTTACAAAATCACAAAGTTTTGTTTTAACTCGTTTTTAACCATCAGTTGTAAACGGTTTCAAACCCTACGGCCTATCAGTATACTTCACGGTTAATGGAAAGGACAGTCTGTAGACAGTTATTTACCGTAATTTATTGAAAATATTAACATTGTACTGAATAAGTCTTAATAGAATTAGATATCTTTTGTCTAAATTGATCTTAAAAAAATTATAGCTAATTTTGAACCAAAAATAATTGCTGACACTTTTTAAAATACTTTAAAAGTCATTAATCTATTTGTGCGTAATAATAATTTGCATAATCCTATGCTAGCAGGCTGCGCCCGTTGCTCGCTCCTCTAAACAACCCCGTAATTGCTTCTTATTTATCATTTCCTTTTTTTTTTTTGTAAATGTTTTCTTTTTTTTTTTCTTTTTTTTTTTTTTTTTTTTTCGTTTTGTTCGTTCGTTTTATTTCTTTTTTCGTTCAATTATTTTTACAAAAATATGGAATATTTTGTAACAAAATATACGAGTACCGCAGTAATATTTAAAAACCTTTTGCCCATATGTAAATTATTAACGATTACGTGTATTTGAAAAATAATCATCCGAAAAATTTAACCTGAATAATGGTTGTGTAACTCAATAAGAAGAAATAAATGAAAAGTAATTTTATTCATTAACCTTAAAAAAGTTAAAATAGGTAGCAGTTTCTGTTTGACTTGTATTTTTTTTTTTTTTTTAATTCACTTTTAAAGATAACATTTATATCTGCTGTAAAGATTTATATTAGCGTTTAATCTTTCCTTTTTTCTCTTTCTTTTTATCTTTAAAATCAAATCCAGCGCGAGCTTATAAAATAAAGATCACGGGAGAGAAAAATGACTTTTTCTACGATAATAAAAAATAGTCAATATTTAAAAAAAGAAAATTCTCGAAAAAGGCACTTACAATTGCCATAATAACTTTTAAACGAATTACAATTTCGGAAAAAATCGAGTTAAGTTCAAGTATAAATGGTTCTTTAAGAAAATCAAATTTCAACACCCTAAATGTATATCTCTGGTTAGCAGATCGTTTCCCATGGTATTTCTTTACAAGTTTAACAATTAATATTTCTCGATCTAGTTATCAAACGCTAATTTTTTTTTATTCGATCATACGTTTGTCAAAACGTTCTCTCAATTATCAAGTTTACGCAGCAAAACAAAGTGGCAAGCAATGGCGCTTAAGATTTTTTAATATGGATAATAACAGGTTAAAACATAAGTTAATCACATTTTTTTTTTTTTTTTTTTTCTTTTTACTTTTTTATAGTTTAGCATTTTTTATGTTATAAGCGTTGTTGAACAGTCATCCCAATTTTGAGTTTACGACTACCTATGTTCAACTCCGTATCTTTGTAATTTTGAACCCAATCTAGAAGACAAGAGAACTCCTGTAGCAAGTAACGGAAGAAATTTGCCTTCGTGAAGGATTGTTTGATGGAACTAATCCGGATTTTTTGATGGAACTAATTTGATGGAACTAACCATGGTTTTCTTCTTCATGTAACCGTTGTGTTACATGGAGAGGAAAACCTCCCACGGTTAGCCTGACAGCAATAGGACCCTAACCTATTATGATTCGCCTTCCACTCAGAATATTTTATGTCAGCACTGAGATCAGTGCGAATTCACATCGACCAGCCATCACTGGGATTTGAACCTGGGTTTACCTCATCAGGAGACAAGTGCTCTATCCCCTGAACCACCAAAATTCTTGTTGTTTACTATGAATAGAAAAAAGAATAAATAAAATTCGGAATAATCATTTTTAAAATGTTCATTTGAAATGACTGTGATCCCATACAACCCGGGTCCCGCGTTTTTAACAGATCTAATCTGAAACAAAAACGAATTAATTTTTATAAAGGGTATATGTTGAATATGAAGTGAAACCAAATCGAGCAAAAAAATTAGAAATCAGTGGTAAATGTAAGTCAGCAGAAATGCTCATGAATAAGAATGAAATATATGTTTCTCGGCTTTTAATATCTTCGTCCAGTTTGAATGAGTTATTCATTTTACATCCATTCGACTCGACCTCCATCAATTGACTTTTATTGGCAAAGTTTCTCTTCAAATATAAACACGAGAATAAAGCCTTGAAAGCTCCGAAAGATGATGTTTACAATTCACAAGATTTTATGCCTATACTTTCGTGCAAATGTTCAAATAAAAGCCTTTGATGGTTTTTTACAAGATAATTGCGAAAAACTGCTATTTTAGATCATTTTTAATTCTAGTTTTTAATGGTAGTTGATTGTTTTAAGTAAAAAATTAAATTTTGATGAATTTGTTTCCTACTACAGAGAATGAAAATCGGAGGGATCATGCAAATTGTTATGTTTTTTTTTTTTTTTTTTTTTTTTTTTTTTTTTTTCAATAGACGGCATTTTAAAACTAAACTATTCTTTAAAATTCTTTCCAGGTAGATACTTTTAAAGTTTTCGAAACCTACACTAGATATCAACATATTGCACTGAAACATTCTATTTTCTGCATGGAAATCGTAATGTTTTACAACAAAAATGCAAAATCAGGAGGCTTATCATTACCAGAGTCAACTTGAACAAAAGCTACTCACATAAATTGGAAGTTCTCTCTCTAGTTCTAAAAATCAATTGCTCCAAATATAATTTCCAAGTAGCATTGACATGCATTTGTAAAATATATGCCAGAAAGTATATATTGTCTACATTTAGAACTTCATTTTTGAAAGACTTCCAGAATAAATACTTGTCCAAAATCCATAAGTATCCATACAACAAGAGAGCAATCAAAAAGTACCTGCGAAAGCAATTCCGAGCGTTGGCGAGCACAACGACCAGGGGATGGAAGCCTCCAGTAGTTTTAAAAATTTAAAAAGATAATTCGAAATTTTCTGTGTTGAAAGCTAATGGGCTGCATTATCTGGGCTAATAAAAATTTGCAAAAAATAGGAATAAAACATTGATTTTGAAAATGTTTAGGTGGGAAAATGTCGCCCAATCGGCAATGTTTAAAAAAGTTGTTTGTCCGTTAAAAAACAGTTATTTGTTCGTACGGCAATATGGCATGTTACGTTTGCTTCAAGAGTAAGGCGCCAAAACTGTGTCTCTATTCCTTGGCAAAATAATTTCGCAGAAACATTGTTAATTGATCAAATTCGTTGACAGTCCAGTATTTAAAACAACTGTTTCATTACAATATTACATTTCATGAAAAGATTCTTCAAAGACAGAACAAAATTTCTAGACGTTTTTTTAGAGATTTCTTTCATCATAATATCATTCATGGAATTTACAAAGGAGATGATCATCATCATTGATTAATAAATTGTGATGCGAGGATGGAATATTTAGTGAAAGATACTCTCATTAGGGATAATGATCCGCAGTCTAATTATAGAACATCCTGAATGGGAGTTCCTCTTCCTAAGAAAAAATAAAATGAATGAATAGAAAGTGTCTCTTACAACGAAAATGGAACTAAATGCTACACACTGTAACATAAATGCTTTGTCGATATTTGAAATAGTATGAATGTGTACCTCATGCTCTCAGTATAAACACCTGCTAAAAATTATTTAGCCCCATTGTTTTTTTTATTCGAAATTAAAATAAAGACATTTAGGTTTTTTTTCTCCAATTTTTAAACGTAGGGATAGTAATATTTATTTTTAAAAATGCAATAATTTTTTTTCAAAATTATTTTTTAGGAAGAATTAAGTTATAAAATTATTAATGAAAATTTAATAATTCATTCGCAAAATGGGTGTTATTTTGGGTTTACACTATTTAATATTTAAATGTTTTATTCAAATAACTTAGCATACTGTAAGATAATAATTATTGAACTTTGTCCATTCAAAAATAGAAAAGTTATAAAAAAATAAATTTCTATTTTAAGTAGATATTAACATGTGATGTCATTTATTTAATGGTTACAGCTAGACTTTATAAAACTGACAAATTCAGTGATTTGGATGTTTCTTTGTTAACAAAACTAAAAAACAAATTTAACTAAATAAAATCAAAAATATCATTCAAATGATGGAATTCTCTTTTATTTACAATTCAAGAAGTATTTATGAGATCTCTCTGGTCCCATATCTCAAAAATAAACTCCCCAACTTAATGCATAACAAAATTAAATTTGAAAAAATAATTCTAAAAGATTTATCAAACAGCAGCGGTCGCCATAGCAACGCATCCAATGAGGACGCATGAACACTGTTTACTATTACTCTTGAACACAGTTGCAAAGTGTGATGACGTCCAAATAAGGTGGGCAAGCCATCAAACCCAAAACAATACCCATTTTTGTCAATGGGTAACAAGATAAAACGTCCTTAGAATGGAAGGACGTGGAACCAAATTATTATTAAATTATAAAAACAAAATTTTATGTAAATATTACAAAAGTAATCAAGCCTGAATGTCTTTTTTTTATTTGATAAGATATATTTAAACCTTAAAGACAGAAAGTAAAATTGCAAGAAAACTAACAAATGTTAACTTGAATATTATAAAAATAAGCTAAATTGTTTTATCTTATTTATAAAAATTAAGACGTTTCTGTAAAATAGAGGCATAGAGCCAAAATATCAAAAAGTGTTAAAATAATAACTTATACAAATATTATAAAAATAACTTTATTTGAAAGTGTTGTATTTGTTAAGATATCACTAAAAGTCAAGCTATAAAATGTAAACTTAAATATTACAAAAATTAACCTGTCTGAACGTGTTTTCTTTTTATTTTAGAATTTAAAAAAAATTTCATCATAATATTGGTAAACAGAACCGAAATATCAAACAACTGTGAAAAAATAAACTTATGCAAATAGGAAAATAAATTTACTTGAAAGTGGTTATTAGTGGTTTATTATAAGATATTACTAAAGTTTACAAACACTGATTCTAATTATAAAATCTAAAATTAAATATCAGAACTAGAAAGGAAAAAGTGTGTATGTCAAACTATATATAAAATTTGTAAATTATAAAAAACAATGTTAATAATGTGTTAAATAATAATATCGTGTTAAATAAGAAGCTTATATTAAATATAAGATATTATTAAATACTAAATCTGTGTTAAACGATAAATTTAACATTTTTACATGTGTGCATGAAACATTACCAGAAAGAACAATGTGACAATATTTTGAAAGGGTTGCAGACGATTGGAACAATCAGGATAATACTAAATCATTTTAAATTTTTTAAAAAAAATTAGACTGACTATTAAAATGACAAAATGATAGAAATCAAGGGTGAAACGTTAGCTGACATTTTTGTTCGGTGTTCCCCCCCCCCTTTCTTTCTCTTTTCTTTTGCAATTGTCACACAAAGTCGTAATCTCTAATAAAATGTTAGCAATTTTACAATCCATTCTAATTTCCTTCGTTTCTTTTATTTGATAAGTTGGTGACAACTACAAAGCTGTAATAATATGTTGAGTAATAATATATTGAGGATGGAACCGGCACAAATCGTGCAAATTTTGTTTTCTTACTAGCCACTTCTCACTGGTCCAGCTTTTTAAATAAGTATAATTTCAAGTATTTCGAGATTTGAAATAGTACAAGTAAGAGAGGGTGCTCAAGTAAGAGAGGGTGTAACTTTTGTCTCTGACATGTTCATATAGTATCGCGGTAAATTTGTTATTAAAATATTTAGTGCAACATATACTAACATTAAAAAAGATATGCTTAATATCTCAATGGTACCTATATGGAATAATAAATCGCGTAAGCAACTTTGTCAAAATCAAACTGCACTTACTTGCTATTATTCATTATACCAATGAATTTCTGTAAGGGTTTTTTCGCTAAGCGAAATGAATTTTAACTGTTAGAATTAACTATTAATGTTATTTAACTGTAAAGAATTTTAACAATTCAAAATTTTTCCGACTATTATTAAATAAAATTATAAAAAATAATAACTATTTACTAAAATATACTTTTTGCATCGACTTATCTCTGGATAAACGAATTTTATAAATGTGTGCAAAAAGGTTTCAATTCGAAATATAATTTAATTTTTAAAAAAAAAATTTCAATTTCCGTTTTTTTTTTTTTTTTTTTTCAGTGTAATTGTCACGAAATATGATAGGAGTTAGTTCGATTAGTTTTACGACCCTATGGCGACCAATATAGGAATGATTTATACAACAAGGAAAAAGGAAAAAAAGAATCAAAGAAAGATAACAGATCAATAAATCTTGTGTAAATCAAAGCAAGAACAAGGAACGAAATTGTTAATCAGTGTATTAATGAATCTTAGAATCAGCTAGTTAATAAATTAGCGTAATGGCGGTAGGACAAAAGAATTAATAGACGAATCATGAAATTTACATGTAAATTATAAATTTAAAAATATATATATAATTCTTTTTCATATGCAACAAGCTGAATACCCGTTCTTTGTCCGGGATGAATAAAAAAAGAAAAGAATCAATAAACCAGTACTGAGAAACACAACGCAATCGTGCTCAAAACTTAAAGGTATATACCGACACAATTAAAAAGATTGATGGCAGAAACAGGTGAATGACATTTTTATGGGAGATAGCTGTGGTGGGTCAGAGGATAGAGGTCTTGTCTCCAAATGAGGTGAACCGAGTTCGAAGCCCAGCGATGGCTGGTGGATACAAATTCCACACCCGGCTCATACCGATCACATAGCTGACATAAAATATCCTCAGAGGCAGACAGAAAATGGGTTAGAGTCCTCTTGGCGTTAGGCTAACCATAAGAGGTTTTCGTGGTTTCCCTCTCCATGTAAAGCAAATGTGGGTTAATTCCACCAAAAAGTACTCCACGAAGGCAAATTTCTCCCAATGCTTGATCCAGGAGTTCTCTTGTCATCTGGATTGGGTTCAAAATTAGAAGACTTACGGAGTTGATAGTTAGTAGTTGTAAACCCAGAACTAGGTCACCTGTTCAACGACGTTTAAAAAATGAAATATAGTTGAGGGAGAACCATGGTCGCTCAGGGGATAGAGCAGTCGCCTCCCAATGAGGTAAACCGTAATCCAATCCTACAGATAAATGGTCAATTTGAATTCCGCACCCAGGTCAAGAACCACAGAGGATATTTTACGTTAGTAAAATATTCTCTGTGGTAGACAGATCCTGAGTTAAGAGTTCTTTTGCCATCAGGCTAACCGCAGTTTTCGCAGTTTTTTTCTCCGTGTAACGCAAATGCGGTTTAGTTCAACAAAAAAAAAAAAAAAAAAAAAAAAAAAAAAAAAACCTCTACGGAGGCAAATTTCTCCCAATGCTTGATCCAGGAGTTTCCTTGTCTTCTTCATTGGATACCAAATTACAAGGTTATGGAGTTGATAGTTGGTAGTCGTAAACTCAAAATTGGGTCGGATGTTCAACGACGATTATAAAATAAAATATAATAGACAGAAAAATGTACACTAATCAAAATTTAATAGTGTTAAACTTTTTTTAATATTTTGTTGCTTTTAATTTTCTGAGCACAGGTTAATATATGTTTCATAGAAAGAGAAAAGAAGATTAACAACCTTATAAATGAACGTTTAAAATATAATGAATTTTGGGGAAAAAGTGACTCATTGATTTTTTGTTTCTAAAATTTAATATCCTTGTTTGTTACTTATTTTTTAAATTTACTGATTAATTTAATATTTTTTGATGTTTATTATCTTTTTCTGCCGAGCGTCTAAAATGCGTCAAATTTAAACATTAAACAAAACTAAAAATTATTAACTTCTTTCGTATAATACTGATTTATTTTTGTGAAACTATTAAATAAACTTTAAAAACTTTTTTTTTTTTGATAAAATTCTCCCGTTTTGTCAAATTAAAATTAATTTCCCTGCTGCAAAATTTCAAGAAAAATCAGTAGTTTTATATTTTTAATGCTTAATGCAGGAATATTTAATTTGTATTAAAATTGTATAACTTAGTTTTGTAGTTTATTTGTTGTTATTAAATTTTTCATAAAGTATAATAATGATTTTGCGTCATTAGTTTCCGTAAATTTTTCTGTATATTTAAATGTGTCTAGTTTAAATAAATTTTTAAAAATAATCAAACTGTTCCGTTTAAATTATGTGGAATTTCGA
The DNA here is from genome assembly GCA_949128135.1 of Parasteatoda lunata. Classification (NCBI taxonomy): domain Eukaryota; kingdom Metazoa; phylum Arthropoda; class Arachnida; order Araneae; family Theridiidae; genus Parasteatoda; species Parasteatoda lunata. The sequence goes on from OX421972.1 coordinate 11,567,038, forward strand.
TTTCAAAAATTAAGAAGTGATTTAATATGTATTTTTTTTTTTTTTTACTTAATACTGAAGCATTTATACTAAATACAGAATTTCTTACTAAATACTCTGAAACCGCAAAATTATAAGACTAATTATTCGTTATGGCTGAGTGATTAAAGCACTGAACTGTCGTTGCGAAGCACGGAGTCTTCCAGTGGCGTCTTGAAGTTCAACCCACTTAAGATTGCTGGATACCAGCTTTTTTAGAAAATAAAGGCGACCGGTGCGCAATACTGACCATATTATCATTATCATGCAGTTGGTCCCTAAATTGTGGAGACAACCTCCATTAACCTTTAGCCCACAAAAGGGTGTTGAAGGGAGTAATTTACTTTTAAACTAAATTTTAAATGTTATTGATTAATTCGTTGATTTCTTACTCATTTTTTAAATTTTCCCCTCCTAATTTTTTATGTGCCCTGTTTAAACAAAATCATGAAACTGTTCCGCTGTTAGTTTTTACAAACATTATTATTTTCTTAATAAAAATCTATAAAATAATTTATTTTATCTATTTATTTTTATTGAAATAAGTTTAAAACGGTAATGAGATAAACTTTATTTTTGTGGTTGAAGTTGAAACAAAGTTAAATGCTTTAAAATTGAAATCAATTTGAGAAACAGAATATAATAACATTAACCTGCTTGATAGTGCTTAAAAATAGTCATCTAATTAAATTAAATGTTAAAAATTGAGTGTTTTAAAATTCAAGCACTTTAATGTAGAGCCCTCAAATATGGGTACGCTCAGATAGATATTGACCTGATACTCTTGTGTGATAATAAATTTAAATAATTAAATTTTTAAGCAGAAAATCAACTGTTGTTTTTTTTTAAATTCTCTAGGATAGTTTACGATGAAAATATGTTATATATCACTTAGCATAAATAGCTTTAAAAACGATTAAACAAGTAAAACATTATTTACTTGCGTCACCAGCATAAAATGTGATTTCTTTTGAAAGAGTCAGTGCGTATAAAACAAAATTTTGGTTGCAAAATCTGTCTAAATTTATCAAAGGCCTGCAATTCTTAGATTCATAAAAATTCTTTATATCTTCCAAAACTATTTTTAAAAAAATAAGTTATCTTAATGTCTCATCTTAATGTCCTCCAAAATGTGTTAATCGTATTATTGCACTTCGAAAAATTACCTATGTAATAATTAAGCTATTAAATGATATTGTATAATAAAAAATATTAAATAATTAATTTTTTGATATATTTTTAAATAATTAATATTATTATGGGTGTTTTCAAAATAACGGCGGGAATTGATATTCCCCACCAAATATTTATGACCCCCCCCCCCCCTCATGGTCCCCAGTGACGAAGCTACTTTGCTGTGAAAAATTACGAATAAAAACGATTTCATCTGTTTTTACGACAACATAAATATAATTGAAAGATTTTCCTCGTTCTAGGGAATCTCACTTAATTTTATGTTTTTATAAATTTCTCACTTTTTGCTTCGTCTAAACTGTAAGAATTCAATTGTTTGGAATTAACAAACAGTTTTAAAAAAAGAACATTCGTAAGTTTTACAATATTCAATATTAATATGCAAATTTTAATATCTAAAAAATAGCAACTTGGGTTTTGTGTTAAGTACTGTTATAGTAATTAGGTAAACTTCTTTGTTTATTTCACTTTACCGAGTATATTATTTTGTTCTTGAACCTTTATATTATATCTTAGTAACAAAAAATATTTAAAAAAATTTATCAATGAAAAAAGATAAAAGTTTTATTTTGTTTTATAACTGGTTTGTTGAACAGCAGAACAATTTTGAGCTTACAATTATCATTGTTCAAATACATAGCTTTGAAATTTTGAACCCAACTCAGAAGACTGAGAAACTCCTGAAACAAGCACTGAGACAAATTATCTTTCGTGGCTGACTTTTTGATGGAACTCGCCTCTGAGTCAGATGGAGAGGAAAACCAACCTCGGTTAGCCCTACAGCAAGGCGACTCTAACCTATGATCCAGCTACCCCTGAGGATATTTTACGGTCTGTGTGAGCAGCCAGGGGAAGGCAGAATTCGTATCTACCAGTCATTGCTAGGATTTGAATCTGGGTCACATTTTCGGGAGGTGAGAGCTCTATCTCCTGAGCCGCCGCGACTCTTAGTTTTAGAAATTAAAAAAATATATAAAAGTAATGTAAAAAATGTTTCATCATAAATTCGTACACTAGTGGCAAAATAATTTCTTTAAATACCAGGCGCGTAATCCCACACTAATGTATGTTACACTTTTATACAGATCAGTATCCTATTTGGCTTTAGTTCTAGAAAAGAATTGTGAAAAACGGGGAAACATTCACAAATCTTGATCACATTTAATTTTGGTTTAAAATATAAATTATGAAAAAAAAGTGCCACAGATCTGATGTTTTAAACAATAATTAGAAACTTTTTTCTGTTAAAGAAATTTTGAATTCATATTAAATATTTTACTTTTATTTTATAATCTTTTATTTAAAACAATAATTTAGGAACAGACTAATGAAAATTATTCTCATTATTATTAAGTACAGACATTCCTCTTCTTATTATTATTAACATACATTTTATGGCATACCCATTGATAATATTTCAACATTTTCTCTGTTTATCGTACAAAATAAAATGTAGTTTTGATGACTTCTTCAGAATATTACTTATTTGCTAAAAACATTAATATTTATCTAAATTATTTAACTTATTTTGAAATATAAAAATAATTTTGTTGTTCGATAGATTTCAGTTTTTATATCGAAATGTGTAGATAAAATAATTATTTTCTCTAGGATGTAGAAAGTTTCGCGTCAGAAAAGGATATGCACTTTTTTTATTTAACTTTGAATTCACTGATAATAATAACAAAAAAAATATCTTCACACATAATACGATCGTAAAGTTAGTATATTTTGCTTCAATAAAAAGTAACTAAGTGGCATATTTATTTAGAATTTTTTTTTTTTTTTTACTTTGATTAGAATTTAATAATTAATAGATAATATTTACTTGCTATCCTATTAGAAAAGTTCGTTTATCAATTTTTGTTACAATGAGTAGTAACTAAAATGTTATTAAGATATCTTTTTTATTCTGCTTGGAATGTAATAATAATAAATAAAGAATACCAAATTGAAAAAGTCAATGCATCATAGAAGAAACAATGCATTAATTTTTACTACAATGGGAAGTAACTAAAAAATTTCATTTTATTTTTTTTATTTAATTGAAATCAATTAATAATAAATAAATAGAAGATATCTTAAAACCTGATAATAAAAAACTCATTGTTTTTACGACTTTAATGATAATTAAGGTGAACTGAAAAGAAGATTCATTTTCATTTCTTATTCTACTTAAAATCTGCTAATATTTAAAACGAGGTATCTTAAAACATATTGAAATAATAAAATATGTTTTTCGGCTACAGTGGAAAGAAAATTCATCTCAATTTTTTTTTTATCCACACACGGAATATACTTTAATTAAATCGAGAATATCTTACAAACACAGCAAACTAGAAAAGTTTGTGTTTCTTTTACTACAATCGGAAATAAAATAAAAAAAATTTAACTTGATTTTTTTTTTAATTTAATTAGAATCTACAATATACAAAATTCTGGATCAAATCGCCGTGAAAAATCACAAAACCCATTTTTACAGGAACATGTTATCGAACAAAAAAAGTAATGTACCGTATTTTATACAATAATAATTATCATAAAATCAAATGAATGATTCAAATTAAATAAATATTACTGTAAAAATTATGGTATTATATTTTACGGTAAAAATCATTTTACGTTAAAATAGATTTTACAGATGATGCATCCAAAATACCGGTACCATAATTTGATCCGGAATTTTTTACAGTGTACTAAGTATAAATACATGACATCTTAAAACAGACTGAAATAGTAAAGCTAGTATTTTTTGACCACAATGTATGTAACTAGAAAGTCTTTTCATTTTTTTCTCTCTATTTGGAATTCTCTAAATATTAAATAAAACACATTAAAATCGAAGAGTTTAAGTGTTTTTCGCTAGAACGAGTAATCAATAATCTTACGATTTAATTGCAACTTCTTTTAATATTTCTCCTTTTTCACTACTTCAAATTTAAAAGAAAAACATTAACAAATATTTTTTTTTCAAATTATACAACAAAAAATCATTCACTTACCTCCTCCATTTTTATAACAAAGGTAAGGAAATCTCCAAACATTTGCCAAATCAACTGCAAAACCAATAACAGAAAGCAAAAAATCAGCTTTTTTGCCCCATGTTTCTCTAGCGTTATCTGTATTGACATCTTGCCCTGGTGCAGAGGGTACTATTGTCGTGTTACTTGTACTGGTCATCACAATCGCTTCTGACATTTTCAAAATTTCACTAATTTTAAACTTTTATTATAAAAACAAGCTAAGTAAATACTTTTTGTCTTTATCACATTTGTTTTCTTCCCTTGTACACAAAATGCGATTCAATTTTAGCATTTTTATGAAGCCGTTTTAGTTTTTTAAAAAAACGCTGTGAAGTAATTTACAAAGATTTAAAAAAAATTTCAGTCATTCAAGGATTTTGAAAAGATTCCATTTTTGTTCAGCAAAAAAAAAAAAAAAAAATTATGTAACGTAATTAAAAATATTAAAGAAGGTAGTTTTTCTTTTTTTTAAATTTAGTTCTTATCAATTTCAAATTATTTTTTTGAAATTGATTCAACTTTTGCGTGCTAAAGAATGAAGAAGTAATGGAAAGTCATAAATTCCTCGTAATCATATTGTTTCCAACGAAGCATAGTCATAAAATTTTACGGAAATTTGAAGGAAAGGAAAAATACATCACTTTTCTGATTCAAAAAGAGGTTTTTTCTTTCACTGAGCATAAAATAAATAAATTCAAGTTAAACTAATAATAATAATAAAAAACTTTTTTAGGTTTAATATAAATTTCACGTAATATTCAAACGTTTTTTTAGTAATTTTTTTTTTAACTTTTTGGAAATGATAGTTTCAAGAACTTTTCACTATTAATCTTTATCAAACTTAAATTTTTAAATATCTGAACAGCATCCATTTGGGAAGACCGGTGAAACTTTCTCCAACTGAAGATGATCCCGCAAACTGTTTCCAAAAATCTCGCGTGTAAATTTTGTCTTATCCTTACGCATAAAAGAAAATGATGAAGAAGATGATATTAATAATAATTCCTGGACGTCCATTGGCTCGTTGCAACAAGTTACTGCTTTTCTTTCCACCCTTCTACCTTCTTAGAAGCAAATCGTTTGCGCGCGCACGTCATGACGAACACATCTCATAAAAGTAACGAGAAAAAGTTCTTTAAGATCTAAAAGATCTTAACGATCATTTTGAATAAAAGAATTTTCTTTTTTTTCTCACGTTTTGATGCTTTGAGCATCCCCCCTCCTAAAAAACGATAAAGTAAAGCAAAAATTAAAAAACAGTTTTTAGAATTTTTAAAAATCAAGAAATACAACAATCGAATGAAAAGTAAAAATTGTAGAATTTATTGCCTTTCATTGTAAAACGACAGTCATTGTTTAGACAATGTTTTATTATGTCCGCTAATAAATTTGTAGTTCTATAACAAATGTGACCCGCATTTGACATTTACTGGACAAAAAAATAATTTTTACGTTATGGTTGTTCTTTAATAGAATTTTCCGTTTTCTCTATGTTTTTTTTTTTTTTTAATAATTTCCAACACTATTCTTAAATTATTTGGAGGTGATTGTGAAAGATCTTAGTATATTTTTTGAAAGTAAAAGGGGGTAAAATTATCATAAACTTCCTAATTTATCAATATGTTACAATGAAAGTAATAAATTTGATTATTTTAAAAAAATAACAGGGATTTTTAATGTAATTCATGTTTTTTTTTTTAGTAAATGTGATAAATTATGCACATTCATTACATAAACCGCTTATTCTTAATAAATATCAATGAGTCGTGAAGGCTCAGGGGCTAGAGCGTTCGCTTTCCATTGAGGTGAACCGGGTTCGAATCTCAGTGATGACTGGTCGATACGAATGCCGCATCTGGCTCGCACAGACCACAGTGCTGACGTAAAATATCATCAGTGGTAGACGAATCATGACTAGAGTCCCCTTGCCGTCACTCGAACCGTGGGAGGTTTTATTGATTTTCCTCTCCATATAACGCAAATGAGGGTTAATTCCATCAAAAAAGTCTTCCATAAAGGCAAATTTCTCCCAATACTTGATCCAGGAGTTCCCTTGTTTTCTGGATTGGATTCAAAACTAAAAGGCTGAGTTAAACATTAGTAAAAGGCGAAAGTTTAGCACGATTGATGAAGAGTCGACTGTTCATCGATGGTTGTAAAAAGATTGAAGGCAAGTGAATTACAATGCTGTAAAGCATAGGCCGGGATAGCCAGGTTGGTAGGGCACTAGGCTCATGTCCAAGAGTACGTGGGTTTGATCTCCGCCGACCGAAGACTCCCCGTGTAGTCAAATGGTGACTGATGCGCGTTAAATTTGTCGAGTCGCAAAATCTTCCATGTTCCCATAACAAATCAATATTTCTGGGGGTACTGGTTCAGGAGTTTCCTTGTCTTCTGGCTTGGTTCAAAATTACAAGGCTACGAAGTTGAATATTAGTAGTCGTTAACCCAAAAATTGGGTCAGCTGTTCAACGACGGACATAAAAAAAATAATAAATAATAAAAATAAAAATGCTGCAAAGCATCATTGTTTGAATATGCATGCAATGCACATCTGGTAGACAAAATTACTAGGGAACGCTTACATCGCTTTTTTATCGGTTCACGATTTTCTATACTGTGAGAACCAACTACGGTTAAATTAAAATAAAATAAATGGCACTGAAATTCAGCCAGTGTATTCACTAAACCGAATTTATTGAAACGTCAACTCTAACGTAATTTTAGATCTGAGTGCCATCTATTGTTATTGAGATTAGTAGAATTAAAACAATGAGATACCTGCAAGTGGCGTAGTGTGGATATCTCGATCCTAATTGGTTGTTGAAACGTGGCATTTATTTACGTTTGTAAACTGTTCATTCCATTTTATTTCGAGTAAGCCAAGCCAGTCAATTCTCTTAAGTGACACATTCTATGTTCTTTCACAAAGATTTCAATTCTTTCACTATATATTTATACAGAGACTAAACACAAAGACAGACACAAAGCCATGTGGTACATAAACAAAAATAATTATGCATCAAAAATGTCAGGTAAACAAAAATATATCTTGATTACAATAAAATACATAAACAAATAACAAATCTAAGTTAAGTAAAAAAAGTATTGGAGAAAGAATTATATTTCAACTAATTCGATGAGAGATACTGCTCTGTAATTAATTAACTAATATTTAATTAACATTCTAACTTATGTAGAGAAACTTAGCTCTACTTTAATATACCATTTTGCTGCTAAAGATTAGCTAGCGCTGACGCCATAGGTCACATGTGTGGGTATAGGAGGTCTTCCTGAAGAGCAAGTACCCAATTAAGGATTGCGTGAAATTTCGAATTTTTAATAAGTTTAATTTAATACGAATTTTTAATAAGTACATTTTAAATAAGTATACTATAAATAACTTTCGTTAATAAATAAATAAGTTCAGCTTTAATATTTTCAACTTCCAACGTAAAGTTGGTTTCGTTTCTATCTGATAACTTGAGAAATAAAAATGCTTCTAAATGCTTTGATAATAAATGCTGAACTTAGCAACTGAAATGGTTTTGTAGACTGTACCTCAAATTTAAAGTTTATTGTTAACAGAGATAGTGACCCAATACTACATGTAAATCTAAAAAGTTTAATGCAACAGCATCCTCATTAGTTTTAGCAAGATTTAGGCAAATCGAATAAATTGAATGATATAATAATTGAAATTTAGGAAAGTTAAATGAAAAATATATATATAAGTAAGCTAAACTTTTAAATTTTTTTATCAATTAAAAAGTAGATTTCTTGTGATTCAAAAAAGTAATGTCAGTGAAAAAATTCTGAATAGTTGAAAATAAATGGAGGTAGACACATGCCCCTTAACCACCACCCCCCCTTCTCGTCACTACACCTAAGCAGCAAGGAAAAGGACTATAATTTTAAAAAAATGAACTTAAAAATGTTTAAAAATGGGTTACTTCCACTGTTCTTAGTTATCACTGAAAGGAACATGTGAGTTCTGTTAATATTTTAATTTGTTATCATTTAAATTTGAATTAATTGATTTAATAATGTTGATGATTGAATTTTAAACTTTTTTCAACGAATGTACGACTTATAATCATTTTGTTTCTAATACTCGAGAATAATGAAACAAATCTTTTTTTAATAATATTCGGCTACAACTATACACTTCGACCATCCATATTTCTGCAATCTTTTAGACTACCACTATGCCATCGATTTCGACAGTTTTAAAGACATGTTTTATATAGCAAACCACAATAGCTAGAATTCTTTTGTTCACGCTGAAAAGGTTCCAAAGAAAAAGAGATTTTTTCCCCCCATCACTCTTTATAGTTTTCTTTCCCTTTCTATTTATTATCATCGAATCGTAAAAATCAGTCATGACGTCATACACATAAATGAATCATACCTTTTTCTGACAGAATTTAGAATTAAAAAAATATCTGGTGGGTTATTTAACGAATACAATACTAAACAAAATAGGCAACGCGTTGTAATTTCTCGTATGAAGTAGCATTTGAGTAGGGCGTTAATACTTGAAAGGATTGACTGTAAATTGTTTAAAAAACATTTGTAATTTGTAAACAGTAGTTATAAAATGACGCATTATATTTCAAAATCAGCTTCATTAAATTTTTTTCTAAAACTTCTATGCCTATTTATTTATTAATTTTTATCTTGTTTGAATTTCAATAAAAATATAACTTTATTTTTACATCTAATCAGAATATATTTCTTTACATCATTAAAATATTTCCAAATAAAATAAATCTGGATACTTTAAACCAATCAATGTTTATTATTTATTTTTATCCCGTTTAAATTCTAATAAAAAGATAATTTTATTTTTACTCTTATTCAGAATAGATTTCTTTACACAGTGATAAAATATTTCAAAATAAAATAATTCTGCATACTTAGAAAGAGAGAAATATTTATGATTTATTTATTTTGCGGTATTTATTAATTTATTTTTGTCCTGTTTGAATTAAAATAAAAGGATAACTTTCTTTATATTGTAACAATGTTTCACAATAAAAATATACATGAATACTTAAAAATAAATAAATATTAATTTTTTATTTATTTTCATCTATTTATTTATTTTTTATCCTTTTTGAATTCTATTAAACTTCATTTTTATATTAATTCAGAATAGATTTTTTTTAACATTGTTAAAGTATTTTAAAATAAAATAAATCTGAATACTTAAAATTAAATAAATAAATATCGATGCATAAATTGTAAAAATGTAAATGTAACTTTTTTTTTTTTAAATAATTGATAAAAAAAATTTAAAATAATTTATCAATTACTTTTTAACATTTAAAAACATTTTTCCAGATATTTGTTAATTTTTTTTAAGAAATACTTCTTTTGCAAAATAAGGCTTGCACCTAAACTTGATTACTTTCCAATGAATTATAACTCAACTCAATACAAAATACCAATTATAAGTTATATGTATTGCCTATAATGAAACATTTTCTGTATAACGTAATTTTAGTCAATTTTTTTAGATTCCTATTGGCTAAAGAAAAAGAAAAATCCTAATCACTCAGAGTGCAAAATATTCATATAAAAAATTAATTAGGTTGTCATAACATTACGCATGGCAAATGCAATGTGTGTGATAAAATATTCAATAATGCAATGTGTAAATCGCCATACTTTTTTTGACGACAATGATGCGTAATCAGTGTTGATAATATGCATTAGTTGAAATAAAAAACAATAAGCTATGTATATTTGAAATTTGTTATGGGGAAACTCAGAAAATGCACCGATGACGCTTAATTATAATGGTAAATAGTGCGGTTTTTATGAAAGTTCTATAACGGGTTTTCCATTGTTTCAAAAAATATTTTTTCCAGTGGTAGCAAAGATAGTGTATTAATATTTAATTGTATTTATCGGATCAGAATTAAGAATTTTTACTGAGTACACACAAGTGGTAGAACGAAAAAATATGGAAACACTTCTATACAGACTCATAATTACACATTTCACAAGAAAAACTTAGAGAATCATTTTATAACTTTAGAGGTGCTAAGGTTGTGCAATTTCTCAATCAATGAAGTTTAAAGCTTTTACGGACCGACAGTATATTAAAAATGTCAAATAGTGTTTTAGAACACCCTAAGCCAAAAAAATATACAATAAGCTAGTAACAATAGTTTTTGTTATGACAAGCAATAATTGCACAAAATTTCGTAAACCTATCTTAAATATTCATAGCGATATGGACATTTTTCAAAAAAGTAATCTTTTTGTCCAACATTTATTATCATTGCAGAGATAGTCAATAAAATTAAACAAAATGTTTAGAATTCTCAATTAATAACAAAAATATCATTTTTAAAATTTAAAAAAAATATATGTGTTAAAAATCGCGCAATATACTGAGCATGCGCGGGAAACATTTCATAATTTTGCTCCGTCTCGTATTTGGTAACATAGGAAAAAATTCCAATTTAAATATCTGAAAAATAAAAAAGTTTCTAGCAATTTTCTTCCCACAAATTATATTTCGTACGATTAACTTAGATTTCTTAAAAATGACATTGGCATAACATAGGACTGTCCCCTATTGAGTATTTATTTCACTTGTTTTATTTTCTTTTACCATCACATTTTGTTGTCTGGACCGTCATTGTAGGGTATTGTATTATCATTCGTTATTAAATTCTGTTGTTGTTGTTGCTTATCCCCTTGGTCTAGAGCCCTAGACCAAGTCCAGAAGATCATGTCGCATCAGCAAGTCATAGAAGTCATTAGTTTAATACTCATATCTTGCTTGAATTCTTTTTAAATCTTTTTATTAATAATTTAAAATTACTCAAAAAAAATTTTTAAATTTTATAAAATATTTCCTTAATTAAAGTAAAGAAACGTAAGGCAAAAAAATTAGTTTTTAATAAAAATGTCCCTATTTCCATTTAGGGTTACAATGATTTGTACAGTCATTTCATGAAATAACCAAAGTGATTTATACAAATTAAACGTTTATCGCTATATTTTTTGACATATGACGCTTAAAAAAATTTTTTTAAATTTAATGTCGATTTTATTTTTTATTTAATGTCAACTTTTTTTTTTTTAAATTTTATTATCGTAATTTATTATCGATCGGATTCCTCTAACCTCCTAACCTTTAACATTTCCTCTTTCATCGCGGCATTGATGCGCTTTAAGTTCCTCCGCAATACTAAAATTGGAACAACACGCAAATTCCTTTAAAACTTATTTTACTTCAAAAAATACAATCAATAACTATATTCACTAATACACAACAATAGAGCACAGCGAGTATTCTTAAGAGACGAGTTATCTCGTCCGTCGCGGATGAAATAATTAAACTTAATTGATATGTATGAGAAATCGCATTATATAATCAATTCTAAAGTTTTAAAATAATTCTCTAAGTATTTCTTGAGAATGTGAAAAAACGAGTGTTTCAAAATTTTGTCAAACCCTGATTCATATACATACTGCATTTTCTATACAGATAATTGAATTAATTGTCAAAAAGTTTGAGAGAAAAAATCAGTTGAATAGTTCTTGAGAAACAAATATTTCAAAATAGGTACCTTACTTCTCGAATAAAAGTTCTTTTTCTTAGAAAAAAAACTTTTTCATAGATAGATACCCGATTATATTCAGATAGAGAAACATGCGTAAAGTGAAATTAAGGATATGAAGGGGGAGTCAAAACTTTTGCCGGTGCCCCCAATATATGCCGAAATTTGGGAAATATGATCCCAATAGTTTTGTAAGGAGAACGGTCCAAAGTTTGAATCCCTTTTTCTTTTTTTTGCGATTTTCACCTTATCTTTAGAATTTTTTTTAAACGAATTAAAAAAAAATTTGCACACAATTATAGAATTCGTTTATCCAAAGCTAATTAAATGCAATAACGAATAGCTTTTGGTATGGATTTATAGTGTTTTATTATTATTTTTAATAATTAGTCAAAGAAATTTTGTATTTTAAGTAATACAATTTTTTACTCCATTTCTAAGAATGTACTTTTATGTATAAAAATACATAATTTGAGGGAAATGGGTCAAATAGTTCCTGGGAAATTGAATTTTAAAAAAGACATGTGAGAGGGGGCCAGAAATCCGAAACCGTCGGAAAAAAAGAATGTTTATTCAGGGAAGGTAAGTTTTTGTGCCTGATTTCGTAACTTAAAACATCGTCTGCACTAATAAATTAGCATATTTCAGATCACCCCCTTGCACCATTAAAATTGAGACCTAGAACGTGAAGATCTAATTAAAAGTTATTCAGGGTGTGCACTACACATTTTCAGCAGTATGGACAAAATTATTTATGCAAAGAATTTTTGATAATATCTTGTTTACTTCTCTCATTTATACAGTCACAACTTTCCCCAGTTAGGTGAAACACAACAAGTGCGGAGTTTTTTGATTTTTATGAAGTCTTAAAAAAATATAACGAAAAATTATTACGATAAATATTTATTACCCAATAAAAATAATACATCATATATACACATGGAATTTTTTTTTCATGTTTAGCACTTAACATACCACCAACCAATCAAGAAACAGTTTCTTAGGTTCCTATACTGGAACTGCTCTTAGTTTTAACAAACGCATCGAAAACATAAAATTATCACATAATTTAAGTAAACAAATAATATTTTTAAGTAGACATTCAAGTATACTTCCAACTGAAATATGTGCCATACTACAATAGACCCTTACATGAAAGTATGTGTAATTCTATGCTGCACCCTCCTTATGATGTTTCTATTGGAGAAATATGAACATAAACACAATGTTAGGTGATTTGTTGACCCCCTCGCCTGGCCAAACGTGATTTACTGATTCAGTCTACAGGATATATAAAAAAGTTTAAAAATGGTCAAATATCTCGAAAAATATACATCAGATCAAAAACGTGAGAATAGACGCATTCAATATAATTAAAAGCTCCAATGATACCAAACTCGATCTCCCCCTGGTGGAGTAAAGCTAAGGTGATAGAGATGTTTCCAATTTTTTTAAATTTCATGGGCCTTAAGATACAACTATTTTAAACACTTTGTATCTTATTTTAATGTTTTGGTTACAGCACCATCTAAGCAAACTGCATTAACGTGTGGGCCAATTAGGTTTACTTTTCTTTGGAGAATCCAAATCAGTAATAAAAAAAATAGGGGTTTATATTTAGATTTAAAGCCCCTCCCCCCTTTTCCTCCAGAGGGTGTTTGATCGAATTTGGTATCATTAGATAGGCTTTTTAAAAAAGAATTTAATGCATCCATATTTTCTTTTTGAATCAAACGTATATTTCGCGAGATATTTGGCCCTTTCCAGCAATTTATATCTATTCTCTGAGAGACATATTTTTTTAAAATCACATTCTCTAGATATTAACATAAATATTAATCATAAATATTAATCTACATTTTGCTATTACTAGAAAAAATTCTGTAACAACAAAAAGGTTGGTAGCGACATGTAAGAAATATACATACATATGATTTGTTACAGTATTGTCAACAGAAAACTGTTTTTAAGGTGAGCAGGGGTCAAAACATGATCTACAAAGCTCAAATTTTATAGGTGATAATATATCAATGATTGAAACAACATGAGGGTAGTGTACTAAAAAATTAAAAGGAGAAAAAAAATTTCAACAGTAGAGTAATACAAACAATAATAATAATGGAAATATAAGTTCTTATAACACATTCAAATTTTACATTATAACTATCTCATGTTTAGGAGTGGCAATTTTCGAAAAAGAGACGAAATATACATAAAAAAGAGACTAAACATACTTGTTTTTCACTTTTCACACAAGTATTAGTTAATAAATGGATATTTATGTATTGAGCAACATAAGTCTTTAACAGACTTTAACAAACATATTTCATATACCAAAAAATATACAGCTAGTATATAAATGCAATTGCTTTAAATTTCAAGTTAATTTAAGTTTTAAAATTGAGCTTTAACTTTTTGGCAAAAAAAATTTATTAACTATTTATTTTTCCTCCTTCCAATAGTTTTTTTTTTTTTTTAGTTTTTCGTATAGATTTTAATTATAACTATTATATTTTTCATAAATATAATAGACATAACTAAAATTAATATATTTCTTTTTAATCTTATTACGTGAAATTTTAATACTTCATATTAAAGCATAATTTAATAAAATACATCAAAAACTTTGAGCAATATTATTTTAAGAAATTAAAACAATTATGTTTTATTATGATATTAACAGACATTTTAAATCTTGTCATAAATTTGAACAAGCCTTGAGTAATAGAAAAAAAAAATAAAAATAGCTTTGGAAAAATTAATAGTGAATATAAATATAGAAAACATTTTTCATATTATGAATACGCTAGTGACAAATTTTACATATTCTTTTCCTTTCTTTCCTATTTTTTGCACTTTTTATACATGAAGCAGTATTGCAAATTCTTAACAAGTTATACTTCTGAGCCTGTTAATCATTACAAAATAAAAGATGAAAAAAAGGAGCATTTCCTCTTTCTTACATCTAAATTCTTAATGTACAAAAACAAACTTTTTTGAGAATAATTTGAATAAATTAAAATAATTATAACCAATTTGCAGAACAGAAGGATACGTGTTTATAAAATTCTTAGAAACAACAATATTTTTTAAACAAAGGGTTCAATAGTTTAAAAAATAAAATTGAAAAGAATTTTCACATAAAAATAAAGAAAAAAGAAACTTTTTAAGCTGAAGAATTTACACAATGAAAAATTTACACAACACAAATAAAATAAAAAGAGACACTCATAAAATTTAATAATATAATGTAAATATATTATTAAATAAACAAAACATAACATTCACATTAAATGTTACATTTATTAATTTTAGGTCAAAATAAATTTGTGTAAAGCTTAGAAAAAATCCAATGTTAATTAAAATTTAAAAAAAAATATTTCAAAAAAATTAACTTCATATTTTTATTTATTAATTAATCTGGGAATAATTCTAGCACACAACAAAAATAAAATTTCAGCATTTTCCTTTTTAAAAACTAAAACTCTGAACATAAAAAAAATTCTTTTAGTGTTTTGAATGAACTTATTTAATAGAAACGAGTAGGAAATGAGAAAAAAAATTAACAATTAATTAAAAATACATAAGAGAATTTATTGCAAAGTTATGCAATTATAGTTTTAAAAGAAACTCTTCTTTTATGATAGCACCCAAAATAAAAGCAACAACAGGTTTTCACAAAAAATGAAAAATAAAAAAAAAACAACTAACAATAAATTAACAATATCACAAATAAATCACACTCACATCCAATAAAATATTTTGAAAAAATTTCTGAAGTAATAAAATTTGGAAATATAACATTTCCAGCAATAAAAAAAAGCTTTCATATTGCACTTTTTGATACATAATGAACCTATTTATTTGACTTAATTTTTTTACCATAATGTTTAAAAGCATAAAAAACTTTCCAACAAAAGTCCTTGCATTATTACACACAAGGCAAGCTTATTAATTAAAATATACAATTAAATATGTAATCTATTCTGAAAGAGTTACATAATAAAAGAAAGAGAACAAAATAATTATAATTTTTTTAATTAAGTTTTCTTTTTTACAATAAAAATCTTCCGAATTGCATTTATAGAAAACTATTTTTAAGAGAGATTATGTAATTTGGTTTATAAGTGCAATGACATATATCACAATCTAGTTTTCATAACCAGAACATATTAAGAATTCTGATCAAAAACAGATATTGTGTGATTTTTCTTCTTCTTTTTTTAAGTTAGCTATTGAATTCTATTATTGCAGTAACTTGAAAATAATTGTAATTTGCATTAGATGTTACCTTAAACTTATAAACTAATGAAACAGCAATTTAGATTTTCAGAATAGAAACTATCTAATGTTTAAAAATTGAGAACTAATTTCCAGGAATATATTAAATATAGCACAAGAGGTAAATATAAATAATCTTTTTTGTGCAAATCAAATATAAGACATAATATATAAATAGTTAGTATCTGTAAATTGATATTATAAACATGTCTGTAATATACTGTATTTATCAACATAAAATAAATATAAGCAGAAATTGCACAAAATAAATCAATATTATGTATTTTCCTTTTCTTTGCAGAAAAAGTAACTACTACTGTTTCAATAGAAAAATAAAGTAGGTAAGTAAGTAAAAATAAGTTATCAGTTTTCAAAAAATCTGGATTTAAATCTTTAACCCTTGTCCAACATAATTCAGATAACTGTCCCATTTTATAAAGGATTTTTTTCAAAATGTATTTTTGTATTTAATACTGAAATTTTCATATTTTTATTTAACATTTAATAAGACTTAAAAAACTAAAATAAAATATTTAAAAAATTTTTTATAAATTGGTGCAAAACAATTTCATAATTAGAGTTAGTTTGAATATGAATAACATCAAATGTTAAAATAAAAAGTTACACTTTCAAATTGTTTCTTAATGTCAGGATAAACAATCAGTTTTTTTTTTCTGCAAAAAAATAAATAAATAAATAAATAATACAAAATTAAAAAAAAAAAAAAAAAAACTTCTAAATGTTAATAACATCATCTTTAACCCACTGGTGGTTAAGGAAATGGGCGAAATTGGGAGAATGTTTCTCCCCTACAAGCAGTTCCCCTATCCAATAACATGGGAAAACCGGTTTTGCTATGCAGTGAAGACTGCAGGTTAAAATACGACTTTATACCTGCATAACAGTCAGTGGGTTAAGAAACAAAATTGATTTTTTTTTTTTAAATTATCTATTCTTAACATTTACTCATTTTTTTATAATTAACTTAGAAAAAAATTAAAATAAATTAACAGTCTATGTAGCATGAAAAATTTTTTATAATTACATTACTTAAAGGAAAAAAAATAATGAAAAATTATTTGCTTAAAAATGTTTGAAGTGTTTGTGTACTTATTATTTTATTTCATGAATAACGCAATTAATTTATTAATATTTACTAAAAGAAATAACTGGGACAATTTAGTTTTATAACATTTTACCTGTTATGAATTGGAAGATTCTTTTAAGAGATTTATTCTATCATACCTTTTATAATCTGCAATTTTAGCAGTAAATAATACAATATTTTAAAAAATAATCAAAATTAATAGTAATAAAAATCATAGATAGTTAAAAACCATAGATAGTTAATAAAAATCATAATACTATCTTTTGATTCTTAAATTTTGAACACCAGTATCAAACAAGTAATAATACTACCTATAATGTATTTTGTTTTGAAGTGATAATTTAAATATTATCATAAGTTTTTCATGATTAAATGTTAGTTTTATTTTTCCTTTACTGAACTGGATAGCCAGCTTACCTCGACATTAAGGACAGGTGACCACTTCCAAGTTTGTTTGTTTGTTTTTATCAAACCATTTTCTTCAGATTTTGTTCTTAATGTTTCATTTTTTGTTTTGTTTTTTTGGCTCAAAATGTGTTGAGTTTATGAAGTTTAAAATATGCGTAAACATTTCTTTTATCAATATTCTTAGTATTCTTACTTCGATACAAAAAAACTGACCTTCTATCTTAGAGTTACCCTAATAATTAGAAATTTATTTACCTGTAGAAGCACTTAGTCAATATCTCATAAAACAAAATGCGTAAAAAATATAAATGCTAAATAATATTTTTGGCTTAAAGAAAATCTTAAAGTACAATGACGGCAAAACAAATACTTTGTTGAAATCACATTATCCTCATTACTTGAGCCATTTTTATAAACAGCACTCGTTTAGAGACGCAAAAATGTATAATAAGAAATATATATTATTATTTGTAAATATAATTTTTACAATTCCGAATAAATAAATCAATATATTAATATAGATGTATATACATATATATTTTAGTATAAATAAAAACAAAAGAGAAGGAAAAGATAAAACAATTGGAAATAATTATAAGCAGCAAAATGTATAGAACTTAAAATAAAAAAATTTATAAGTTTGAAACATCCTTTTACATAAATTATCTTCTCTTATTCCCTTTCTTACTTTATATACCATCATCATGTTTTCCTTTTATGTCTTTCATATTATGCATCAACAGCACTTTGGCATGCATATGTAGAAAAAAACATACATGGATTTTGTGATGTCTGCTGATCAGCATCTTTATTGATTACTTTTTACTTTTGTACAAATATTGCTTTTTTATTTTATACTATTATTTCCCATTACCATTAGCATGAAAAAAGTTGAAGAATTTATCCACACACCGCCTAGCAACTTGTATAGCGAAAGGATCATTACGACGGCATATTACATGAGCTTGAATTTCTTCAAATGATTTTGGTAATAAGGCTGAAGCTTCAAAGTAATTGTTGGTCAAAACTAGATTTTTAGAGTAGAAGTTGACAGAATCAACAGGATTTTTATCTTTCTTTCCCCAGTTTATTGAAAGAACCTGTAAATATAGTGAAATAAAATCACATTTTTTAACACTTTAATTCTATTCAAAAATATTAGAAAATTTGATCACCAGAAAAAAACAGCAACCAGAATAAAATGGTTACAAGTTTAAAAAATATAATTAAATTTTAAATCTATCATCAATCAACATTATCTACGAATTATATACAGTAAAATTTACATGCTATGCATTATTTAAGATAATATTATATACCTCCAAAAATACTTTGAAATAAAGCATAATATCCAATCCCAATGTTAAGAAAAAATATAGTTTAGCATTGAATGCTATACATCATTTTGCAATAATAAATTCAGATAAATACATATTTAATATTAAAATATTTGAATTAAAAGAGCAACAAATGTTAAAAAAAATACTTTTAAAATTATGAAATTATTATAATATTAATAATTCTTAAAGTTCTTAAGCTTTTGAATTGTTGTTGTTGTTGTCGTTTGACAAGTGCAGAAAAAGTACAATCAAATCGGACCGAAGGCATGTAGCACAGCCCTGGTCACATCTCCGACTTTTTCGGAATGAAGCTTTTTAATTAAATAAAACATTTAATAATAATATGACATATGTTACGAATGTAAAATTTCAGAAATAAAAAATTAAAAAACTCTGTGGTCATCTTTTTCAAGTAAATTATTTTTAAAAAAAATTTTTATTTAAATTTATATTTTACTAAGTAAAAATATAAATTGTAACCCTAAAATTTTATAACAATTCATTACTAAATTTCTACAAACTAATATAATTATTTGTAGCGTTTTTCATACTAAATCTGTCTGAAGCATAACTTATTTTAACTTAAGAGGTAGAACTGCCAACTTTTTAAATTTATATCCTCTGCTCTTCTTTAATTGCATTAATGCATAAAAAATTGAAAATTCAAGCCATAGTACGAAAGCTGGTTAAACTTATATCGTGAAGTTGAAATAAAATTGGAAAGACAAAAAGAGTGAAGCGTTTTTTTTTTTTTTATGTAAATTTTTTATTTTTTGACTTCTTGATATGTATGGGTAAAATATTTTATAAACGTTTTTAAAACTCTAAATGCCAGAAAAGATATCTATGATTTTACAAAAAATAGTACTGTTGTAAAATATATGTTGGATTAAAAATTTTAACGTATTTTTCCCATACTTTGATAAACCAATAAAATAATTAATACACAAAAATGTCACAAAATAACTCACATTTTTCTGAAAACTGAGTTAAATTGTAATAAGTTTTATCAAAAGCTATTATTATTTATACAATTTTACCTTTTTTAAAACCATTCAAAAATTTAAATTTTCATAATTTTGTAAAAATGTAGACAATATAACAGTTTCTACCTATTCAAAAACTGGAATACTAAAATAGTTTTCAGTTTAGCTAAGTCTTGTCAAAAAATGATACTATATATTTCGCTACGCTCTAATCTTTATGTTTTTGAAGCTTTTACTTCCCTCGCTTGTCTATATAAGTATAAAAGATGAATCTACCAGAAAAGAGAACTCATTACAACTGTCACACATCACCTTTCTTTTTTCTCCAAAATGACCGAATGAGAGGAAGCACACAACTCTGATGTCCAGGATGGAGAAATCAGTAGTTAAAAGTAGTGCACAAGTAGGTAAACTATTGTAGTCTGCTACTTTATTTAGTAGTTTATGGTGTAGTGTAGTGAATAGTGTGATACAAAAAAACAAAAAAAAACAGTAGTTTGTAGCGATTCCTGGCAACTACTTTTTTATGTTAGCTTAGTAAAGAAACAGGGTTCTAACAAAACTAATTTTTCAAATTTGATGAGTACAAATCTCCTTTGGGTCTGTGAATGGAAGCAATTTAAAATGCTCCTGTGACTGTGAGTTAACAAGAATTGCGTATTTAGAGTCATGTATGACTAATATTAAACTTAGCCATTATATAATTTATCACTTTAGCCACACTTTCACACGTGAAAACTTGTCAGAACCACTAAAATTATTGCTAAACTGCCGAAAGTATATCACAAACTGGAGCCCAAAGAGGTCCTGAGAAAGATCGAGGCACAAAATGGTGGGCTTACTCCAACCGAATGGAACATACTTCATCGGAAGAATGAACCATCAGGACAGACCATTGTCCTTAGCGTGCCTGAGCTGGATGCGGTTACACTTGGTAGAAGGGGATATAAATTTTATATCGGACTTCACCAAGTACAAGCCAAAGTTCTAAACAAACCTCTCAAAACTGATGGGGGTGAAGGTTCTTCAAGCCAACATCCACCACAGTAGAAGTGGCACCACGAACCTCACCAAGAAATTTCTTGATGAGGATTTTCACCTGGCCCTGATCCAAGAACCTTGGCTTGTCAAGGGAAAAATCAGTGGCCTCAAAGGAACAAAAGGTAAGCTCATTTATGATTTTAATAGTGAAGCTAGAACATGTATCCTAATAGATAAAGATATTGAGGTTCTACCTTTAACAGATTTTATTCATAGGGATTTAGCAGCAGTGAAAGTCAGACTCAACATAGAAGGAAGAGACCGAGAAATTGTGTTTTGCTCAGTCTACCTACCCTATGAAGAGAAGGCTCCACCTGATCAAACACTGCACAAACTCTTGCAGTTCTGTGCAGAAAACAGCTTGCAGGTAGTCTTAGGGCTAGACTGCAATACTCACCAGACCATCAGGAAGTACCATCAGGTTCCGACCATCAAAACATCCATTTTGAAATAAACTTCAATATAAACCTTGACCGCTGCTTCAGAGACCCCATGAGAACAAACTGGAAGAAATTCCAGGACGATATCATGGGGCTGACTGAACTGGGTGAAAACTATATTAGAGATAATAATGATCTAGAAATTACAGCAGAAACTCTGCAGAACAAAATTCTAGGTTCATATAATAAAAATTGCCCAATACGTACCAGAAGAGCAAAGCCCCAATGTCCTTGGTGGAATAACTCTTTGGAAACTGAAAGGGCAAACGTCAGAAAACTTTTCAATAAAGCAAAGAAATATGGTGAGTGGGATAACTATAAAAGAGCCCTCACCAACTACAACAAAAATGTTAGAAAAAGCAAGCAAGAATCCTGGAGAAAGTTCTGTGAAGAGGTAAACTCTATCTCTGAAAGAGCTAGACTCCAAAGAATTCTTAGAAGGGATGAACCTATAATGGTTGGCACCTTAAAGGATGAGGATGGCAATTTTGCTACTACTGGAAAAGAGATAATGGAAGTTATGGCCAAAACTCACTTTCCAGGAGCAATTGTTATGGATAGCAATGAAGGACAGCATTTCATTGGCTCTGTAAAAAGAATACAAAGAAATCAATGGACCTATGCTAAGAATATTATCAATCAAAACAACGTCAGATGGGCTATCTCCACCTTCAAACCACTTAAGAGCCCTGGACCTGATGGAATCATGCCTGTAATGATCCAAAAGGAAGGAGATCCTATCATCCCTGTGTTAACCAGAATTTACAGAGCAAGTCTGGCACTGGGACATATTCCAAAAGCTATGGCAGAAGACTAGGATTGTTTACATTCCTAAACCTGGCAAAAGTAACTATGACCAGGCTAAGTCTTTCAGACCAATCAGCTTATCTTCATTCTTTCTCAAAATTATGGAGAAAATAATTGATAGGCATATTAGGGATTACCTGGGTAGCAATAACCCCTTGCATAATCTACAGTTTGCCTACCAACCTGGAAAATCCACAGAGACAGCCTTACACAAGCTAGTATCTAAGATTGAAGACACCCTGGAGAGAAAGGAAATTGCATTGGCCACTTTCCTAGATATTCAGGGTGCTTTTGATAACACCTCTCACCATCCATCCTTAACGCCCTAAGGGATACAGGGATAGACCAAACTGTATGTTTATGGATTAGGGCCCTACTTCTGGATAGAGTCATTCAAATGAATATCTTCAACGAGACATTAGAAAAGAAAACAACCAGAGGCTGTCCACAAGGAGGTGTTCTATCACCATTACTTTGGAATCTGGTTGCAAACAGCCTAATAAAACATCTAAATAATATAGGCTACTATACCCAGGGATATGCGGATGACATTGTCATACTCATCCTTGGTAAAGATTTTTACACAACTTGCCAACTAATGCAAAATGCTCTAAGTTATGTAAGCAAATGGTACAGGGAGAGGAATCTGGACATAAATCCACAGAAGACCAATCTAGTACCATTTACTCGTAAAATAAAAAGGGATGGCTTTTTTATTCCAAAACTTTTTGACGTTCAAATCAATGTTGCTTCCGAGGTGAAATTTTTAGGCTTAATCCTTGACCAATAACTCACCTGGAACAAACATGTTGACTACAAAATCAATCAAGCAAAAAAATGCATAATGATGTGCAGATGCATGCTTGGCAAAAACTGGGGTCTGCAACCAAAAATGATGTTTTGGATGTACACAGCAATTGTCAGGCCCGCTTTCACTTATGCTTCAGTGATATTGTGGTGCAAAGTGGAACAGAAAACTGTGAAGGACAAGCTGGGGAGTCTGCAAAGACTGGCCTGCTTGTGTATCACAGGCGCAATGTCCACAGCCCCTACCAGAGCACTTGAGGCAATTCTGGACCTGACTCCTTTAGATATCTTCATGTGCAGCGCTGCCAGAATGACTGCATATAGAATGAAACTGCAATATCAGTGGTATGGCAAGCCCTCATCTGGAGGTCATACCAGTATTACTAAGAAAATCCAACATCCAACTCTCCTTATGCCTTCTGACTGCATGGAGAGAAGGTACGTGTTTAAAAGACCATTTGAGGTAGTTTTTCCTACCAGAGAAGAATGGGATAACAACACGATTGATACAAAAAATGATGATCTAATCTGGTTCACCGATGGATCAAAGAAAGGTAACCTCTCAGGACTGGGGGTCTGTGGCGTGTCACCAAGATTCAATCTTTTTGAAGGTCTTGGGGAATATGCTACTGTCTTTCAGGCGGAGGTACTTGCTATCGCCAACTGTCTGCAGATAAATATTAAGAAAGGCTACCATGGTAAGCGGATTCTTATTTTCAGCGACAGTCAAGCAGCTTTGATGGCTATTTACTCATTCCAAGTTAAATCAAAAATTGTTCTGGAATGCAAGAATCTCCTAATAGAACTGGCAAAAAGAAATAAAATTATTCTTATTTGGGTACCAGGACACATAGGAATTGAAGGAAATGAAAGAGTCGATGAACTTGCAAAACAGGGATCCTCTTTCAACCCAATAGGAACAGAACCTTTCTGTGGAATCAACATGAAGACTACAAAGAAGGCCATCCTAGAATGGGAAAAACAGGAGATGAACAAAGTTTGGCGCAATTCTCCTGGACAAAAAAATGCTAAAAGCATGATCAGCAATTCATCTGCAAAAATTGCTTCTGAAATCCTTAGGTTCCCAAGATCACTGGGCACTATCATTTTAGGAAACATCTACATAGAATGGGACTTTTCGAACAAGAACCAATATGTCGGAAGTGATGTGAAGCGGTAGAATCAGCAAATCACATCCTATACGAGTGTGATGCCCTCGCTCATACGCGCCTCACTACTTTAGGCAATCCATATCCTAAAGAGCTTCACCTTAACTCCATTAAGGGACTGTCAGACTATATAAACAAAGTAGGCGACCCAAGACAATGGAATTAGGAAAACATTGAGCTTGGAGCATGGTACAAAATGCAACAGAATGCAGAGGTGCTACATATCTGACAAGCTCAAGAAGAAGAAGAAGAAGGTTCACACGTGAATGCTAACTGGTGAAACACTGATGTTATTTCAAAGGAAGGAAACATATTTTGGATGTACTTAATTTCTTAGGAGGAATAAAAGAGCATTAATCACTTCACGAAATTGCAAGTATTTGATAATTTCTTAGCTTTTTTTTATTAAATATTAGCTGTTGAGAAGGGCATAAAAAGCTGAATTAAATTAACAAATTTGGAAAAAAAAAATGCTTCAGAACAACAAACTGGCACATGTAAACATAAATATTTCGTAATAATTCTTCATGTTTATATAAGCAAATTATTTATTCAAAACTATTTTGAACATAAGTGTAAATTAATTTCTCCAGCATGGGTTCCTTAAAGTGGAGACGACAATACAAAAATAGTTTGTAGTCACTACGTATGCAACAAAGTAGTTGTAATTGTAAAAAACTACAAAAATAATGTAGCTTTTCCGACCACAGGGGGAAATATAACAAAAGGTTTGTTGTATTTGTATTACAGCTCTATGATGTTATCTCAATAGATTTAAATCATGAAATAAAATTGAAAACAGAACTAAATTAAAGAGTTAGTCATAAAAATGATGCATCATATTTGACTTCAAATAATAATTTTGGAATAACAAACAAGCTTAGATATGCATTGGTATAATTTGGTTTAACACTTACACATAAATTTTGAAACCATTTTATGTCATGGGTATGTATTAGATATATTTGAATCATCAAATCTATCCTACTTTATTATTGTTGAGTTTAGTTACTTAAAAAAATCCCATAGTAATTTTTCCTCTAAAGATTAATACTTACAGAAACACAAATATCATCTGGTTTCAAGAAATTGCAGTCTGTAAGATTTAAGTTTTCCTTGGCAGGATCAGAATTTATAATTGATTGCATTACAGCTTCATTGGCAGATAACAAAAGAGAAGTTATACCATGATGAATTTCTCTCTAATATAAAAAAATGACAAATTTAAATTGTTTAATATAAATTATTTTTTTAAAATAATATTACACAATACAAAATATGAAATCAATATTCAGGATTCAACAATTTTTTCTATGAATGTGATTGGTTGTATCAGTTTATTGTAGTAATTTATGAGAGAAAGTAATAATTGTAAGATAATTGTACTACCTAACCATTTTAGTAAAAGTTCCAAAAAAAAAATTACAATTCATGAGATTTACTTAAGTTTAGTTAAAAATTATTTTAAGAATGAGTTAGAGATTACTTTAAGTTTTTTAAAAAAGAAAATCATTAAGTTTTTAGCTTATCTGTCAATAAAAAAATTTTACTTCACACAAAAATAAGTTTATATTCATAACAAACTTCTTGTAAACATAATTACTTTGTTTAATTATTCCAGATTTAAGATAAAAGAAATATTCTTAGAGAAAATAAAAACATTTTTATTCATTTGTGTTGTCTCAAAAAGCTGCAACTTTTAAATTTAAAATTTTTGTCAAAAAGGGTGGCATATAAGCAGCTTAAATTTTATCTCTCAAAATATATGAATCAATAAAATAGAAAATATCAGATTTTTTTTACATTATAAAATGACTAATATTGTAGAAAAAAAACTAAGTTGATGTATATTTTGCTTATAAATAATTTCATGAAATTAAAACTGTCAAAGACTTATAAATGATTAATTAAACTGAAATTGAAAAATTTCTTTAAAAAGGAATAATTTTTTATTACTATTATTAAGAGCAGCATTAAGAGATACCACTAAAAAAAAGATATGTAATGTTTTCTAATTTTGAAATAAAAAAACATACAATATTAGCACTAAGTCCAAATTAGGTCAAATATTCAGTCAGTTGAGCAGGATCAAACAGATTGTGCAGATGATATTTTATGTTAATAATAACACATATTTAAGTATGTATATCTCTGAATATCCTGGATTCTCTGTATGTTTCAAATATGGATGAAGATGAATGTGAGATTTTGCAACCTTAAAAACATTATTTTTACAACAAACATAAGCATAAAAAAAATTATGACATTCTTTATTTAAATAGGTAGTATGCAATAATGAAAAGTTTACTTTTTTGAATTTTTCTATTCCAAAATTAATAAAACTACTTTTTTTCAAAAATTTCCATTCAGCACTTACTGTCAAATAGAAGTAATGTAACAAGTTTAATTTTATTATAGAAAAAAATAGCAGTATTATAACAAGTTTAATTTTATTATAGAAATTAATAGCAACAGAAAACAAAATGATATCACAGAAATAATTTCTTACAAATCATACAAAAAAGTTTTGTTCTTATTAATGCATAATAAATAAATAACATTTAAAGGTAAAAAAAATTTAAAGAGCTTTGGATAAATCATAACTTTTAAACAGCTTTAAATTTTCTGATTTACTGGCACAATTCATTTTTAAAAAAAATTATAATTTCTTCGGCAAACAGAGAATAAATAAAATTACAAACTGATTTATATTTAAAGATAAATTAGGAACGATAAGAGAAATCGGAGAATACGTAAAATGGAAATCTAAAATTAAGTTCTTAAATAATTTATAATCTAACTAAAATCCATGGTAAACTGCTTAAACATTTTACTAAAAATATAAATTAAATTATCCTATTTTTTACAAGAAATAAAAAGTAAATTATCATTATTCTTACTTCAGAAATATAAAGAGGTAAAATTTTCATTCCAATATGCTTGTAGAAACCACAGTCTTTACAGGACCTCCGTTCAATTGCTCTAATTATGTTAGATGCAGGTTTAACAGATTGATCGGGTGAAAATTTCAAAGATGAAAACACTACTTCATCTGTCAAGATACAATACTTTTTCAGAAAATCTTTAAGCCCTTCACTCAGAGGTTGTGCAGCAGCAATACTCCAATTCCAAAATTGCAATACCTCTCTAAAGAGAGAAATTAAAATATTTTAATATTACAAAACATAGGAAGCATCTTTTTTATGTTAAAAAAGATCGAAATTTCAAAAAACTAATATATTTATGTAATTAAATAATAAGGATCTTAAATCCTTTGTTTTAATTAGATTTAGTTTGTCATTAGTGATTCAATGTTATTAATAAGATAATTTTTAGAGAAAGATTTTCCAAAATCATTCGGAAAAGAATACATGAACAACACAAGATCTTTTGATTTCGTGCTGTAATAAATTTAACTGAGCTTATAACTAAAACATAAATATTTGCTTCAAATTTGTTTCAAATCTAAGCTAACACTTTTTTAGAAATATGCTTGTTCCTCAAACATACACAAGCAGAGCTTGTTTGAAAATGTTTGAAATTCTTAATGAAAACTGGTTATAAGTCTTAATGTAAATGATAGTTATTTAACAATACTGACAATTAGACTAATTACCCTTAATTTTCCTGATTATTACCAATATTGCAATAAAAAAAATTTTCAGCTTGTCTATAGGTGCAATAAAAAACTCATGGTCTAAATTCTCGACTTCTATTGTGGTCAATTTAGCATTACAATCAACTAAGCTTATAATATATACATAACTTTAATAATTACAAAGTAACAAAATGAAACTGTTTTAGTTTTTTATTCATTATATATATGTATATATATATAAAAGTTCAAAAAGTTCAAGTATTTTAATAACAGCGTATGCACAGAAAATAAAAAAAATAATTTTATTTATTTTCTTCATTTTACTCTTTTTTCTTATTGTGCTATATATATATATATATATATATATATATATATATATAAGGATGACAATTGGGCAAACAAGTACAAGATTTAAAAAGAGCAAATAAAACTTTATTTAACCATCATAATCAAAGAATGAATAGATAAGAAACACACAAATTGAAGTACTCCTGAATAAAAATTAAGGAAAATCTTTCAAAATTATCCTGTAACATGTATCATCTTAATGAAAGAGAGAACCTGATTAATAACAATTGGTCTATTAAATAGGTTGAGTAAAACTAAGCTTCTCAAGAAAAAACAATAAAATGTTAATTCATACATACTTGAGATCTAAATATAGTTTAAGGAAAGAGGAAGTGAATGATTAAGTGTGACAAAGTATTTTGGTTTGAATAATAAATTAAAAAGATAATTTTAGATAAAAGAAAAACATAGAAAGATTAGTTGAAGTTTTCTATGTTACATATATATATACAGGGTCCGCACTAAGGATTTCGAATTATTAAGTTATTAGCCAGTAAATTAGCCAAATATTCACCTATTTTCCAAGTTCTGGCAAATGAAAATCTTAAAAATTTTTCAAGATTACTTTTTTCCCATAGAAAACTATTTTATGGTAGTTTGTTTCAGACTTATATTATTTGGACCCAATTCTAATTGGTTAAACGTCACTTTACTTTTCCAAAAATTACTTTAATCGAATAAATAATATTTATTTGCTTAGAAAAGTTCATTTTGACTAAATTTTGATAATCGAGTTAAATATATTTTTTCTTCAAATTAGAAAAAATCCTACGACAATACATTCGCCAAAGCACATCTTTATTCACAAAATTTACAATTTTGTCACATTTGGCTAAGTAGCAAATGCT
Source organism: Parasteatoda lunata (assembly GCA_949128135.1). NCBI lineage: Eukaryota > Metazoa > Arthropoda > Arachnida > Araneae > Theridiidae > Parasteatoda > Parasteatoda lunata. Next base: position 11,596,037 of record OX421972.1, read on the forward strand.
TAGGGCACGCCTGTATATATATATGGGGTGCCGCTGTAAGCTGATCTAGCTAGAAATCCAATCAGAGCTGCAAGTTAGACCCCGTGCGAATTTCCCTAAGACACGAGAGCGCGTTTTGGAACTAACCAAAATTAGGACGCATATGAATTCCAGAGAGGAATAGCAATGATTTTCTTTTTAACATGACAAAGACGAACTCGTTTATTTTGTGTTATTTATGTGTTTGTTTATCGTCCATCTTTATGTAAATTTAGCGTTCAATATATGTTTTGTTTAAAGTACAGAGTCTCTTATTTTCAAAGACGACCACTCATGCCGTCCCCACAAAATCAGAAGTGGGATAGAGAACAGATGGATGGTGAAGAAATCTGATAGAGAACAGATTGATGGTGAAGAAATCTGATAGAGAACAGATTGATGGTGAAGAAATCTGATGGAGAACAGATTGATGGTGAAGAAATCTGATGGAGAACAGATTGATGGTGAAGAAATCTGATCGAGAACAAATTGATGGCGAAGAAATTAGATGCTAGTAAAAAATGATTGGCGAAAAATTGGATACTGAATAATTTCTTTCTTGCGAAAATAAGCAACGGAATAACGGTACGTAGACTTTTATTTATTAATCAAAAATGATTCTTAATGATATTAAACAAGTAAGCAAAGCATTGAAGAATTTTAAGAAAGACAAAATTAGACTTCTACATAAATTTATTTTTGATGTAGAAGACAACCATTCAAATAGAAAACGATTAAGAAATTTTACTGGTTTTCATTTTACTTTAGACAGAGAGGAATTTCAAAATAAATTAAAAGATATTGAAAAAGAATTCACTTTAAACCAACTAATAACTCTTTCCAATATTCTAAATATTTCATACGAAGGCAATGAAACAGAAATTGCAATAAACATGTTGACCTTATTAAAGGATTTGAATAAACTGGCAGAGCTCGCCAACGACGCCAACACGTCTAGCTCTGAGTCGGACGAAGACATAAACAATCCTCCAATGCTGTGCAATGATGAAAATAAAAACATTGATTCTCGTTTAAAAGATAAAAATAATTCTTGTAAAAATTTTGAATTTCAAAATGTTGCTATTAATTATTCTGATATCGAAAGTACTATTTCTAAGTATAATGCCGAATTGCATGAAAATATTGTTCATTGGATCGAACATTTCGAAAATATTTCAAAATTGTTTAATTTGTCTGATTTACAAAAATTTATTTTTGCCAAAAGATCTCTTGGTGGTAACGCCTCTTTATTTGTCAGAACTGTCCCGGAAATAAATTCATGGCGAAAATTAAAAGAAGCTTTGATTGATGAATTTTCTTTTGAAATTAATTCTGCTAATTTGCATGATCTTTTGAGTAGACATAGAATGAAGGATTGTGAATCGGCTCAAGAATATTATTTAAAGATGAAAGAGATCTGTAATTTCGGAAAAATAGACGATGCTGCTTTTATGCATTATGTAATTAAGGGAATTAACGATAAACATGAAAACAAAATCGTTTTGTACGGCTGCAAAAATTTGACCGAATTTAAAGAGAAACTTAAAGTTTATGAAATAATAAAAAGTGATTTTGCAAAGAGTAAAAGTGGTTTCGATAAAATCAAAACAAAACATGACTTTGATAGTAAATATAATTCTTATGATAGAACAAAAGCAAAATATGATGATAGGTATAATGTAAGAAAAGATGTTTCAAATAGGAATAAAAATAAATATGAAAATAATAATGAAAAGATAAGGTATAATACTGATGTTGAAACTTTTAATAATAAATTGTGTTACAATTGTGGTTCAAAAAATCATGTTTCAAAATATTGCATACATAAAGATAAGGGTTTGAAGTGTTTTAAATGTGAAGCGTTTGGACACAAAGCTTCGCAATGTCCAAAATCAAATGCAAAAAGGGAAGTTGCTACTTTAAATGTTAATGTAGAGCCAAAGTTGTTTAAAATGGTAATAGTTGATAACTTAACTGTGAAATCTTTGATTGATACAGGAAGTCAAGCCACTTTAATCAGAAGATCAGTTTTTAATAAATTAAACTCTAAAGAACTATTTCCATCTAATTCTACTCTAAACGGATTTGGTAAATCAATAGTGACTCCGTTAGGTTATTTTAAAGAAAGCATTAAAATTGACGATTTCAAATGTTTGGCTGAAATATGTGTTGTAGAAAATGATATGATGCCTTATGACACTATTATAGGCCTTAATGTTTTAATGCAAGGTGAAACAATTATCAATGAAAAGGGTATCAAAATTAAAAATAAAATTCTGTGTTTTGATGAAGTAAACTATTTGTCTATTTTACCAATCGATCTTACTATATCTGATGAGGTTGAAATTAACATAGATCCTTGTGTTCCTAATGTTTTAAGAAATAAGATACAACAATTAGTTTTAGATTATGTGCCAGATAAACTTAGGACAACTAATGTGGAAATGAACATTTTGGTTAAAAATCAGGAACCGATATTTCATCAGCCACGTAGATTGCCGTTTTCTGAAAAAAAGACTGTTGAAGCTCAAGTCGCTGAATGGTTAAAACAAGGAATAGTGGAGCCTAGTTCTTCCGAATATTGTAGTCCCGTTGTAATAGTTAAGAAAAAAGACGGATCTCCTCGTGTTTGCATAGATTATAGAAAATTAAATAAGGTAATTGTCAAAGATAGATTTCCCCTCCCGTTAATTGAAGACATTTTAGATAGACTACAAGACTCGAAAATTTTCAGTACGATTGATCTTAAGAACGGATTCCTATATGTCGATGTAAACAAAGATAGTAGAAGATACACTTCATTTGTGACACATAAAGGACAATATCAATTTCTTAAAGTTCCCTTTGGACTATGCAACTCTCCTGCTGTATTTCAAAGATTCATAAACACCATTTTCCGAACTTTGATTAATGAAGGTATAGTTTTACCATATTTAGATGACGTAATTATTTTGTCTTCCTCCCTTGAAGAAGGTATTGAACGACTTAATCGGGTTTTGAATACTGCTAGCGAATATGGACTTGATATTAATTTTAAGAAGTCCCATTTCTTAAAGAAGCGCATTGAATTTTTAGGTCATGTGATAGAGGATGGAAAAATATTCCCATCTACCTTAAAAACCAAAGCAGTTCTTAACTTTCCGGAGCCAACAAATTTGAAAAAAATTCATAGTTTTTTGGGATTAACCGGATACTTCAGAAAATTCATTCCAAACTATTCTATAATAGCTAGACCGTTGAGTGACCTGCTAAAAAAGGATCGTAAATTTAAGTTTAGCATTGAAGAAAAGAAAGCGTTTCATCAATTGAAATCTTTGTTAGCCCAAAATCCTGTTCTTTCAATATATAACCCTAAATACGAAACTAAATTACACACAGACGCCAGCTTAGAAGGATATGCTACCATTTTAATGCAAAAACCCCCTGATGAAAAAAACATTTTCACCCCACTTACTATATGAGTAGGAAAACGGCTGCTGCTGAAAAAAAATATTCCAGCTACGAACTTGAAGCTCTTGCTATCGTAGAAGCCCTTAAGAAATTTCGCATATATCTGCTAGGTATTCCATTCAAAATAATCACTGACTGTGCTGCTTTTGAAAAGACTGTGTCAAAACGAGATTTGTCGACTCGTGTAGCTCGTTGGGCACTTTTGCTGCAAGAATTCAACTACATGATTGAGCATCCTTCTGGAAATAAGATGGCTCACATAGACGCCCTTAGCCGATCTTCAATTAATGTATTTTGTGTTACCGTCGATAGTATTTTACCAAGACTCAGGTCAGCCCAAGATAAAGATACTGGAATCAAGACTATAAAAGAACTACTTAAAATTTCAAATTATGAAGATTATTGCAATAGAAATGGAATTTTGTATAAATTTGTTAATGGCAAAGAATTGGTGGTTGTGCCAGAAAATATGCAAATCGAAATTATAAGAACAACTCATGAGAAAGGACATTCAGGAATTAAATATACGGAAAAAGAAATCGAAGAATATTAATTCATACTCAAACGTAGACAGAAAATAGAAAACATCATAGCAAATTGTGTTCATTGCATACTGGTGAATCATAAAAGAGGAAAGAAAGAAGGACTATTACATCCATTGCATAAAAAAGATATGCCTTTGAAAACTTTTCATATTGATCATCTCGGACCTTTGGAGAGCACCCATGAGTAAAAGGAGGAAATACCTATGATGTAGTAAAAGAAGGAAAACACGAAGGACCCAACTGCTCGACAACGTGTGCGGAGTATCTTAAATCATGGAACAGTTGCCAAGAAAAATTTTAGTGCTTGCCAAGACAAAAAAATAAAGACTGTAATTTTTGAGGAGGAAAAATAATTGCTAAAGAAGTGAATTTGATTTTTTTAAAGAAGACGAAAGAATTTAAAAGGCGAAAGAACTTAAAGACGAAAGACGTAAAAGAAGACAAAAGAATTTAAAGACGAAAGAATTTAAAGACGTAGAAGAATTTAAAGACGTAGAAGAAGTTCCAGACGAAAGACGTTCAGAAAAAAAAGACAAAAGACGTTAAAAGACAAAAGACGTTAAAAGACGAAAGACGTTAAAAGACGAAAGACGTTAAAGAAAAAAAGATGAAAGACGTTAAAGAAAAAAAGACGAAAGACGTTGAAAAAAAAGGAAGAATTGTTGAAGAAGAAACAAAAGACTTATAAAGACAGAAAAGTGAACGTGCCTGAACCGATTGACTCTTACTCGAAAGATTTTTTTTCATGAAAGATGATATTAACCTAAAACATTTATTTTTCAGTTATCAATTATATTTTTCAGTCAGTTCTGCTTTTTCTTTTTTATTCTTTTTAGAGTCGCTGGAGGACCAGCCGAAATGCAGGATGGCCGATCTGTGGTGCCGCTGTAAGCTGATCTAGCTAGAAATCCAATCAGAGCTGCAAGTTAGACCCCGTGCGAAATTCCCTAAGACACGAAAGTGCATTTAGAGAGACACGAGAGCGCGTTTTGGAACTAACTAAAATTAGGACGCAAATGAATTCCAGAGAGGAGTAGCAATGATTTTCTTTTTAACATGACAAAGACGAACTCGTTTATTTTGTGTTATTTATGTGTTTGTTTATCGTCCATCTTTATGTAAATTTAGCGTTCAATATATGTTTTGTTTAAAGTACAGAGTCTCTTATTTTCAAAGACGACCACTCATGCCGTCCCCACACACACACACAGATATATATATATATATATATATATATATATATATATATACATACATACGGGGGGTAGACAAAATAATGGAAACACTTCTGTATTAACAAATTTTTCCTATTTCTCTAGAAATACTTACAATTTATAATTTCAGAAGTGTTTAGATCACGCGATTTCTCATACTTTTTAATGAAGTTTATAGCCTTTTAGAGGTTTGAGGGACCGACAATAAATTACAAACATATGGAAAATAGTGTTTTTGAACACCCTATGCCTAAAAATGTAGAGATGCATTTGTAACTTGTAATAATTAATATAACTAATATTTTTGACTTACGTTTTTTCACAATAACTTTTAAGTCAGATTTAATTATCTTAACAATTTAAAATGTTTCAAGCAATTTTTGTACTTCTTAAAACAAACTCCAAATGATAAAAAATCTATAACTATTATTTTGTACCATCCTTAGAATAAGCGTTCATACACCAAAATATGATTGTATCAGGAAAGAAAACAAAAGAAAAGATACTTTAATGGTCGATGATTCCCAATAATGCTGGTGACATTTTTAATAAATTTTGTTTAATGTACAAAAGAAAATTTGTGGAAAACCCCACACAATTTGAGCTTTCTTTTAATAAGTACTAAAACTACTTAGAAAATAGCAAGAAACTTTTTAAAATTTTAAGATATTCAAATTGGATTTTTTTTATTAGTGGTAATACACAATTTACTACAATTTAAGAAAAACAAATTAAAATTTTGTTCGTTCATATGCAGTCTAAAAGAACTATTTTAATTACTCATATTTTGTGACAATTTTTCTCAATTTTTAAAGTAATAATTTTGTAATTAAATTTAAATTACTCCAAAAATTTCGTTTAATTTTATTGAATATTTTTAAAGTTATAGCAAAAAAACCTAAGATAATAAAATTTGTTTTTCATAAAAATGTCCACATCACCATAAGTGAGGATTGCGAAATTTGGACCACAATAATTGTTACAAGTTACAAATCTATTGCTACTTTTTTTGACATAGGGTGGTTATAAACATTATTTTAGGTTAGTAATTTATTGTCGGTCCCTCAAATCTCTAAACTTCATTGATAAGTATGAGAAATCGCATATACTATACACTTTTAAATTTATAAAATGATTATCTAAGTATTTTTTTAAAGATTAAAAAATGTGTCATTAGAGAAGTGTTTCCAATATTTTGTCTAACCACTGTATATTTCTTGTCTTTGGGAGCCACCGAAATGATCATCACTAGGTAAATGCACCAAATAAAAATTTAATCCACTATTTGAAGTGAAGGAAAAAGTTTTGTATACAATATTATTATATTTGAGTAATTAATATTTAAGTATAGGCATTTTAATACATAGATAATAACATTGCATAGATGGTCTGACACTACCTTTGTACCTTTTTGAATGATTTGTAGTTTGTTAAGGAGTTGAACATAATAATGTAGAAGTTGAACAGGTAAAATTTTTGCTACTCACATTAACTCACTGATTAAAAAATGGAAATATGCATATTTAAAAAATTGTGTTAAAATAAAAAATAATTATCACGTAAAAGGAAATATGGAACTAAAAACTTTTTAATATAATAAATTATTTGAGCTTTTTACTAGAAAATTACTGGTATAGGTTTTAACAGCATATAATGTACATAAAAATTTACTTACAAAAAACTTAAAAACAATAATCTTAGATTAATAATCTAATTTAAGATTAAAACTGCTGTTAATGATTGTTAAAAGATAAAAACTGTACGAAAATGTATAATTTTTAATCTGATTAGATTCCAGATATCTGATTTGATTCACATTTTCTTCAGTTGAGGAAGAAAAGCAGTAAACATCTAATAAAAAATATACCAAATAAATAAATATGCATAAATATATATTCACCCAGAAGGTCCGAAACATTTGCCATCAGATAAAATAAGAGCATCGATGATCCTGGAAATTAATAAAATATGAAAAATAAAACATTAGAAATCAATAAAATTACAAATATTCAATATAAATGTTATAAATTGATTTATTTAATTAAAAAAAGCAAGTACATTCTTTCAATCGTTGTAAGTATTTTATGCTGATATGCCATACGATGCAAATTACTCCTTGTTCGAAACACATTACACACACTTTCAAGAACCTGAAAACACAAAAACATTTTTTATTCTTCAGTAAACAATTCAGATATTCACAAAGTTGGTATTACTGCAAAGTAATAAAATACATCAGTTACACTGGTAACGTATTGCATTCATAAATTAATATTATAAATTAGAAGGGCACTATTATTAACTGATTTATCTGTATACTCATCAATTTAAAAAGTAAACAAATATTTATGAAAGTATTCAATTGCTTAATGTATAATTATAAAATGTGATTAAAATGTTGTTTTAGATAATATAATCTGTTCAACTGACTAAAAATTGTTAGAATGCAAAATACTTCTAAAGTGCAATAAAAGGAAACATTAATGTGTAGTTATATTTAAAATTTCAATTTATACAAGATACTTGATTCAATATTTTTTAATATGTGATGATGATTAATATGTGATGTGAACACTCCACACATAATTTAGACACTAAAAACAACAGAATTTTGAGTCCCATTATTGTGTCACAAACAGCAATGGGTATCTGATATTTAAAAAAATACATTATCACAATAGCAAATAAGTTACAAAATTACTTAAAAATGTAATATGGTAAAAATTTTTTTTTATTCATTTGAAACAGCAATTGCCATGTTTTTACGACAACAAATTTATGGTTTTGTGTAGCGTCTAACTCATGACAGTATTTGAATCGGAAATGAGGCTTTTCTTTTGTTTAATGCAGCTTAAATAATTTAGTAATAGGAACTAAGCACAAAATGTATTTCAGACACAAGTTTAAACATATTTTGGAAATTGCTCATTATTCTAAAGCATATTTGAACCCAGTTGTAATTGACTATTTTAAAACAAGAAAGTATATTAGGTTGAGGCAAAATTATCAGCCATGCATGAAGGACTGATTATGTTAGGTTTTTTTTTCAGACAATTCAATTAACTCCTTCACTGTTTAGTTAATATAATTTTTTAACAAAAATCATATTTACATTTGACATATTATTCTTAAGCAAAACAGGAAAACAGCACAGTCACTTCTCACTCTAATGGCGGCACTTTAACTTTTTGTAGAAACTAGTAAATACAAGTCAATAATTTTTCTACAAATCTCCGCTTTTGTTTATCAATGTACTAACATTACAAAGCACTAACAACAGGTTAACATTGCAAAGAAACTATTTCGATTAAAACACTAACAGATATTATTCAGCCTTTATTTACTGCAGAACTTTGTTTCTAATTCATTTTATTCGTGATGGTGGTTCTCTCAAATATCAGCAGATGGAAGCACACTAAAAGGTGGCTTTTCTAACTTTCTTGGGAGGATACAAATGCATTGATTTATTCTTACCTGTGATGTGAAGTTAATTTGATACAATTTTATTTAAAATGAAAAAAATAACTTTTTATGAATAGTTAAAGTTACAGATAGTATGTTATGAAAAAAATTTCTTAAAAAATGCAAATCAAGATGAAAATGAGAGTGAAGTTAACGCAATCCCCTTGATGGTTGTGTAAGAAAATAAAAGTATTTCTAAATGAATTTCAGTAAAATTTCTATCTTTATGTGAGACTTTATAAATTCAATTGAAAAATTAATTACAAAATTATTACAAATGCATAATATTTAAACTAAGATCATGCAACAGAAATTTAATTCAGACATGCAAAACTTAATTATACCTTAGAATTAAAAGAACCATTTAAATGTGCCTTTAAATGCAGTATGTCTGCAAGTATTTGCAAAGTATATGTATAATATTTTTTAATTGAAAGATATTTACAATTTTGGACACATTGTCACTTTTAAAAGTATTAAAATTATGATAGGTTATTAACATTCTCTATTAAAAAAATATAGTTTTATAATTTATTTTCTTTTACTAAATATCAAAGTCTACATCTGTCACTTTTACATAGATTTTTGAACTATATTTGATTAAAACATGCAACAATTAAAAAAACAATTTTTTAACAAAAAAAATTTAAATATTAAGAAATTTAAATCTTTTAAAACCTTGAATCAGTACCTCTACATTTTGAAATGTAAAAAAGTAAAAAAAAATTTTTTTTTAAAAATCGCTGTGAAAGCTTAACTCAAAAGAACTACATGTTTAAAAAAATACATAAATAAGTGCACATACATACTATAGATATAAAATTGCTGTTTGAGTTACTTAAAAAAATTAAATAAATACATTTTAACCTTATCTCTAAAACAGATTTGAAACTTTCCATCCACCGGAAGAACTGTAGCAAACTGTATTAAACGTTCATACTCAAAATTACAAGGCAAACCCAAATAATGACAGTCTCTAAGGAAATAATCCCATTTGTCAACATCTAACCCAGAGTCATCATTATTCACAATCTAAATCAAATAAAAACAACAAGTAAATAAACAGTAATTAAGAAACAGAAGAAACCTAATTGCTACTTAGAATACTTTTCCAATTTAAAAAAAAAGGACTAGTCAATGGACTAGTTCTGGGACACACAGAAATTACATACTGGTTAAAACAACCGACTTGCATTTTGAGTTGAAAAAAATAACTTTGTTTAAATGTCAGAGACATAGACCTACCCTGGTTGAAATTAGACATACTTTCAATAATGATTCTGAGTACTTTGCTCACAGACTAATAGGAATGAATTACTTTAATTGTGAGAATGATTTTAATACATACTGTACAAAAAAAAAATTCTTTTAATAATATAATATATTATAGTCGTCATGTTTTTTAATCAATTTTAAAATAATTTGTAATAATATTATTTTAACATCAGTATTTATAATAATGTGTCAGTTATAGATACATAAATGTAAACAAACATATTTAATAAAATGTCAATTATAAATACATTTCTTGATGTATATGTGATGGACTTGCCTCACCAAGGGTGACAACAAAGTTTGAGAACTGCCTTGCTCACTAGTGGTAGTGGCCTAAATGCAAAACATAACACATTAACAAGAACTTGTTTCCTTCTTTTTCCTAAACTTCCAACAGTTGAAGCTAGGGCTTGATCAACACTGTTGTGCGTTCTTAAAATTCTCAAAATTGTTGTGTAATCTTAAATTGTAACTTATTCATAATTATATTACACAATATGTAGCGCTTAAACTAGATTTCACTAAATATTGGTTTTTGTTTATTAAACATGATGCCAGACTGCATTCTTCATTTCTTTATCTTATTATTTACTTTTGAATTATTTTTATTGTCACACTATTTCTTAATAGATAGAGCTTCTAACTATATGTAATAATATAGACGAATATGATAACGTGAAACTTTATATTTGTGAGCAAATAGCATATTTGATTGTTAATGAATTATTTATTTTGATAATGAATCAATAAGAAATGTATTTAGGATATTATTAATAAATTTAAAAAAACATGCTGAAACAATGGTATTTTTATTAATGGCGATAAACTCTCTTTACATATATATACATATTTTACAAACATATTTTTTCAAGATTAATAGCTATGCAATAAAATAACTGTCATTTTTTTTTTAATGATTTTAAGTTCAAAATTTAACAAGATGAAACAAGATTTGAATTAAAAAATTATGATTTGAAATTAGGGCAACTAAGAATTTTTTATTAATATAAATCAAAAATAAGAGTCATTAAATATAATGTTCTTAAAAAAATGATTATAATAAGTATTCATGTAAAAAAAATATATTGATATTATATTAATATAATAATTTAAGTTCTTAAAAGAAAACAATTATGTTACACATAGTTTAATTTTAAACTACGATAAAAAATAATTTAAACTGCCCTGTCATGGGAAAGACAATAAATGTTCAGATTCAGGTTAGCGAATACTGGCTTATTTCTGAAGTAATAGCTTGCCTGTGAAATTGATAACACTGACCACATTCACCTCATAGGTTATAAAATTATGCAGCCCTAATTTCCAGAACTCCCATGGCCCAAAAACTATCAGGTTGTGTGTGTTTATCAAGCCTGTTACGGAAATGCATTAATTTTTTTAATTAGAATTTTTTTTAAACTTTAATATAAACATTGATATTAAAAATTTTTACACTAACAATAATGGATCAAAACCAAACATGCAACAAAATTATGAAATCAGAAATATGCATGAATTACAATAACTCTAGTGAATTTAAATATAGAAACTTAAACATTTTTTAATGTAATGGAAACATTTCAATTACCTGATGAAGAAATGCTCTATTGGGATCTGTGGGCTATAAAAGACAACTGAATGTTAGTTGTAACTAATGGGGTCAACAACAAAAATTTTTTAGAAGGTTATACATGATTACTTTAAAAATAATACAATGGAAGGTACCTTTGTCCCAATGATATAATCTTTAACTAAATTTATTTCCTCAGGCCCTATACCATAGCTATTAAGAAGAGGATATAAGTTGTTCTCTTCAATCAGGTAGTCAATCATATTGGCAGATACAATTTCATGCTAAAAAAAAAAAAAAAGCAAAGATAATTGTGAAAATTGCTGTTTCAGTAGAACTCAGAATGAACGCTTAGAATTTGTGAATACCTTCCCAGCATTAACATCATTTCAACTCTCTCTCTCTTTTTTTTTCTCCCTATGTCAATAAACTAAATTAGTTCTAGTATTTGGAGCGCCCACCTACAATCTAACCATGAAATATTGATGTTTCTACTCATCCCTTCCCCTCTTAGTAGTTGATAGATTTTATATTTATATTACTTTTTTATAATCTTAAGGAAAGCAACCAAATCAAGTCGCTATTGTTTAAGGGTGTTAATCTGTGAAATGCATCATCACATATTCTATATTTGTTCCTTTAATAACATGCTTATCCTTTAATAATCTCCGTTAATAACATTCTGAGGTCCTTATTGAACTAACCAGTGAAAGTAATTCCTATCGCCATTCACACCTGCGTCTGTTTATCAACCAAACAATAGGAAAGGGTAATTTTGAACTCACTAGTCATTTAAATGGTGGCATGGTTAAATTCTTTCTTTATTTGCTTCTCATTTAGTGAGAAATTGCAAAGCAAAATGGTTGCAAAACGTAAGCCCTTTTCCCTGGCTAAAAAAATCCTTGTCCAAGTTGCCCTTCTAAAAACACTTAGGGAGAAAGTTGATACTTGTAATACAAATTTTTTGACAGTGAATATAATAAGGAAGTAATGAAGATGTTCAAAGAATCAAAGTGTAAACTGCAATTTTAAAAGAGGAATTTGCAAAAAACATATAAATTAATAAAATAAGACTTTTGAGATCTTAAGAACCGTGGCTCTCATGCCACATAACTTTTATCCTGAAATTCAAAAAATTTGTGTTCAGCCTTGATTATCTGATTAACTTTTTTGCAACAGTTGATGGGTAAATTAAGTAATCCTACAAAATAAACTAAAAAAAATAAAAATAAATACCTTCCAAACTTTTCCGAGATTCTTCTTTCTTGAAATTATGTTGATAAATCTTTCCCAGGTGTGAGAAAATGGTCCATGTCCTATATCATGGCATAAGCCTGCAAGCTCAATGCATAAAACGTCAATATCTGAAATACACAGTTCTGGTTGTTTTTCCCGTAATTCTTGGGCAAATTTTCCAGCCAAAAAGCAAACCCTAAAAATATTTATAAAAGAATAGACTTGTTTATTTAATAAAACAACTTAATTTGACATATTTTATAATGTAACAGAAATGTCAATATTTTATAATACAAGAAATATTAAAATTAAAATCAAATTTTACTAAGCTATAAAACATAATACAGTGGAAAGTCGCGTATCCGGAATCGGCGGGACTTCCCCAAGTCCGTATATTCGATTTTTCCGTATAATAGACCCCCAAGGTAAACAAAACTTAAAATGATCTGAATCTAAGAAGCAAAAAATTAAACATTATTTTTCAGGCAATAATGTTTTAGTATTAGAATGATAACTAATCAATCAAAAACAAAATATTAGAAAATAAATAAATTATTGCTATTATAAAAATAAATATAGAAAACGAAAAATATTAATTGCTCTCTCCGCCATTTTGAACTAGAACGATTCAAGCAAGAAGGGGAAATTCCCGTCATTCACTAAGGTGGGTAGGTGGAGAAGAAAATTCATTTCCTCCTTTCATTCAAGTTGAGGGCGGGGCAGTGAAAATATTATTTTCTCTCCCATCAGTGGCTATCAATCAAGCATAAAGGCGTGGCATGCTGATTGGGTTCTCTTTATTTTTTCTTGTGTGACTAAAGGGGATTCCCCTTCCACTTTAACGTTTGTTGTGTTTACACTTTTTCTTTCTCTAACACTCTAATAAAAAGGTTGCAAGAAATGCCTCTTTTACTAGCCAGCTGCATAGGAAAGAAGAGGTGGAGGGGACTCAGTTGTGCTCCTTTGAAAACAAATCTCCCCCCCCCCTTTCCTGCATTCCAAAGGAGGAGCTTCACTAACGGTATGGTCTTGGTAGATCTTCTGTTCCCCTTTCTGTTGATTTATTTGTTCAATGCATAAATCCCTAGAAGCTAAGAAAGGAAAAAACCTGTCAAAAGACTTTTTTTTTTTTTTTAAGAGAGGGAAAGGTGAAGAAATGTTTGTTTATTTTGATTGTTAAAAAGTGTCCGGGAAATTGACTCTTCCGTAAAAGGGACGTCCGGATATGGGACGTTACACTGTATATCAAAAATTGATTTAACATCAGATCAATAAAATGGCTAGCCAATTTAATTTGAACTGAACGCCTTTTTCACTTTTTTTTAAAATATTGAATACCATTTACATTAGAGTGCTGTACTAGCTATTATTCAGATTCAATAATAAAGTTAAAAATATTTAATTGAAGTAAAAAAGAAAACAATTATAATTGAAATAAGATTATGATTTTAAAAATAAATAAATTAAGTGATCTAAAAATCAAGAAGCTGTAGATCTATTACAACTTCCAAAATTTCTTAACAATGTATCGCATATTAGAGCAAATCAATATAGATAGAAATGCATACTTTTTTTTTTTTTGCAATACACAGTAAACAAAAATGTGGGGAAATATGCATGAAAAAAGTATAATTTTGCCTTAAACTCAGAATTATCAGTAAAAAGATCATAACTACATAAAACTGTTTTTTTTTTTTTTTTTTTTTTTTTTTTTTAAATTCTTGATAGATATAAATATGGGGATTATTTCATAGATAACACATTTAAATACAATCATTGTTGCATATTTAACGGAAACATTGTTGATACATTTAATAAACTCTATTTAGAATAAATGAAAAAACTGTTTAGAATTCTTAGTGAAATATCTATAGTTTAAAAATATAATTAAAATAATTCTAAGTTGACAACAACATAAAATACCTATGGTAGTTAGGGTTTACAACACTCAAGGGAAAACTCAGTTTTTGCACCACCTTGCAATATCATGTCAAATTTAAGGGGGCTTTTCCAAATATTTTTAATTTTTAGTTTATAAAAAAAAACTGAAATTTACACACTTCACATTGAGTTATTAAATTTAACCTTGAATAAGAGTTTGAAACTTTAAATAATGCTTTTTAAATCAAAATAACTACATAATGACAAATTTTTATTTAATTTGGGTTACAATATAATAGTGTAGCATTAGAATTTTTTTTTATCTTGTTTATTGTGTTTGATAGAGCAAATGATGGGATGCTATTCTAAGGGTATCTTATATACATTTAATATATCATTAATTTGTTAAATCTAATTTTTAAAAAAATAAATAAATAAACTACACACAATGCAAATGACAAAATACGACATCCTGATCACTTTTTAGGTGAACTGGATAAAAATTTGAAAAAGTAACGTAGTTATAGTACATAGTTAGAACATGAAACGGAAGATTTTAGATTTTCTACCTCTTTAAGGCCAGATGGCCTCCAATATCTTTGTTGTTACCAATAAGATATTAGATATAAACAATATTTAACAACCAATATTTAAATAACAGTTTGAAACAACCCCTTAAGCTAATTAAATAATATTCATTGCAAAAATTTGTTTATGCTTAAAGCTTGAACTTAGATGACCTATGCATCTTTTATAAGCATATATATTATGACAAATTTTTTTTAATACAAAATTGTTTAAATAATTTTCTTGTTTTATTGTAATGTTCAATATCTTCTGCAAAATATCTCTTAATCAGTTGCTTCCCAAAAAAGTCCTTTTAAAACAAGATCATTGCAACCAGTTTTCCATGTTTATTTTTTCTATGGTTTTTAGAGGCAGATATTTCAAAACATGTTTTTCAAGAAATTAAGGAAACATTTCAGCATCAAACATTTAAAAAATTGTAAGCTATTCTAATATTTAAGTGTAATTTTAGAATAAAAATATTATTCAATCAAATTCCTTCAGTAAAATAAATTTTTTTTTTTTACAAAATATATACATTATTTACATTTAAAAGAAGAAAAATAATTTTTAATGATTTTCTAGGTCACGAAATATATAAAATAGTTAATATAAATACGCATTAAACTATATAGATCCAATATTGTATTAAAAAACATTATACATTTAAGATACTTTAAAAATACAAACCCTAAACTATGATTAAATCTATTGTGAGTTGCACCAGGATAAACATATTCTAAAAATCCTGTTTGTTTGATGTTTCGAAGTCTTTGAAATTGTGGAGTATCAATTATAGCGATACAAACAGGATGTAGAGCAATTTGTCCATGAACAGGATCATTTATAATCTAAAACAAATTACTTGTTAAAATAAGAATGGAATTAAACCTAAAAAATTTCATCAATAATACAATTTTATTCAATCTTTTTTCATCAATAAATTGTTTTCACAATGATATATCATGACAAACTGAAAAAAAAAATTATAATAAGCTTTAGCATGCTAAATACTCTATTCTAAAGGTGTTTTTTATAATTGAAACATGAAAAATACGTAAGTATCAATGAACAAAAATTATGGGATTTTTTTTTCGGATTGGCACTTGTTCACATCAACTAAAATCACCAAAGCAAAACAAACTGACCATTGCTTAATTTAGAATAAACTAAAAAAAACTACACAGCAGTTTGTTTGGGGAAGAATAAAAGTTTCTTTTTTTGCCCATTTCTATTATTTATGTATTTTTAATTTCTCTTGTACTACTAAAGACATGCCTAAGATTTGCAGGTACTGATACACCAATATTTTATCTAAATTGTTGATAACAATTGTATTGGTTGCCAAGCAAATGGAGGATCTTTCCATAATGGAACTTGATCAGGCCATTAAAAAACTGCTAAGGAACTAAGCGTTAACACTTGTTTCTTTCACCAGCAATAAATTAAAAAATAAAAACTATTGAGCGGCTTTTTTGGAGGTGGCTACCGGTTTCACTCTTTATGTTTGCTCCATTTTATTGTATTTTTATTTAATTTCCCACATTTCATACAAAATTTTCAAGGAAAAAAAAAACTTTATCACATGAGTTTAAAACAATAATCAAAAATTTTAGGTGAAAAAGAAAATAAATATTAACAATTGCAGGGTGATGAAAAAATAATAAAATTAAAATAATAAAAAAATCACTTATAGAAAAACTTCATAGTGATAGATGAATATAACATTCACACTCAATTATAAAAATAAAATTTCTAAAACTTTAAGTAATTTTTATCAGTTATAAAACCAAATAAATCACACCTAGCAATATAAGTTTTAATTTGATTACCTTCATAGATTGCGATGAGTGTCGCGATTTCTTTGTGATAGATTCGAATGTCATGCTTTCTTTATAATCACCTGTAAATATACACTAAATTTAATTTTAAAAAAAATAATAAAAAAATTATTATATCAAAATATATAAAACTCACTAAAACACCATACATAACTACAGTTAATTTTCTCATGATTAATTAAACAAGTGAGAATAATTCGACGTGCAAGATTCGAATGTTTATACAAAATCCATTGTCGTCTGCATACATTGAATAGAAAAAAAAAAGATTAAAATAAAATAAAGAAGAATACAAAAAAATTTTATTAGAAAAATATAAAGAACATTGAGACATAATTGAATATGAGTACAACAATTTTCAAGAATGGCTAATCAAGAGAATAAAGAAAAAGCCAAGATTTTATAAGAAAAACTAGTTTTAATTACTTACATAGAGAATTATTTGATTTATAACATAAAGCCATAAAAGCACGAAGTAATTACAAAAAACAGGACATTTTCTGAAACTTTAACATGAATTGTATTAAAAAATTAAGCGCAAAAATCGAGTGACAACTGAAATTCAAAAACGATACCAAACAAAACCATAGAAACACGAACTTAATGTTGCCATTCAAAGGACGATTGAAGCAAATGTCATTTAACAGAACTTGCGTGTGAGTTGAGTTGTTTTAAAATTCAGTTTCATTTTCCCCGAAAGCGAAAAAAAAAACCAAGAAAACGCATGCATAAATATTCGGAGTCAAGTAGTCAAGGTCTGTCTAATATTTATAGGCAAAGAATTCAGACAGTGATTGAATCACTTTTTGTTTACAAAGTCGATTCACTCAACTCCTGTCTTCATTTGATTCGCTGAACCTTGGCGATAAAATCTTCTCTATGAAAAATATATAAAAATAAAATTCACGCCACAATATATTTCCTCGATCTTGCAAAATAATTTAAAATTTCTGGCTACTGATTTTTGTGTTTCAGTTTTAAAATTTATAATATTCATCACCAATAAATAAAATATTAGTAATAATGAATTAATTACAGCTTTGGTTAAAAAAAAATTTTTTATGGATAATTCAAAATAATAATAATAATTTTAAATGGATGATATTTTAAAATCACTTTTTAGTGGAGAATATTTTTTCAGCCAAATTTATTACATAATCAATGTTTTACTTTACATTTACAAAAAATAACAAATAAGAGAAGCACATTTACAATTTATGATTTAGTTTTTTAGGCTAAAGGTTCGATTAAGAAAAGCACGTAACTAGGGCATTTGTTGAGATTTAGTCCTTAGTTAGTCTTGATAATTTTTTTTTTTTTTTTTTTTTTTTTTTTTTTTTGGCAAGGGATGTTTTTAAAAACCTTTTTTGGCTGGGATCATTAATTACTCGTGAAATAATTAGTTTGATCCCTTTTATTTCTTTCGAAAAAGATGCAAGAGTTTTCAAACAAATCTAAGTTTTTATGCAACATATACCATGTTTCTTTTGTAACTGCAGTGCTAACAAGTCTTCTTTCAAAGATTATATTAA